>CAUYON010188842.1:0-25143 GCA_963573935.1 Arctocebus calabarensis | reverse complement strand
CCTGTAGTCCCAGCTACTTGGGAGGCGGAGGCAGGAGACTCGCTTGAGCCCAGGAATTGGAGGTTGCTGTGAGCTGTGATGCCACAGCACTCTACCCAGGGTGACAGCTTGAGGCTCTGTCTCAAAAAAAAAAAAAAAGAAAATGGGATAAGAGAATACATAAGGTATCATTCAGGGGGGTGGGCATTTAAAAACTGTATTTATTTTATTACCAAGCTAATAAACCAAGTGAAAAACCACAAAGGTATAGTGATTTGCAGTACCGCCCAGCTCTACTCAGAGAAGCAGGGAGAAGAAAGAAGGCAGCACAACAAGGCCTGGAACATCCAATTCATCAACTGACTGTTTCATTGCTACACCATGTAGCAAACCCGGACATGACAATTACAGGACAGCAACCTCTGGGGAAATGTTCCAATGGTTGCGTATGAAAAATGTTAATGTGCCAGAGACAACACAGCAAAGATCAATTGTGTAACATAAACTCCTTCCTACTCTTGTTAAATGAAAAGAAGGAAAGCTAAAGTGTGTTCAGGGTTTCTTTTCATTTGTTCTTCTCAAACTTGGAAAACACAAAACAGATTTTTGTAAACTCTTAACTAACTGTACTTGCAATCCTGATGTAACTGTATCCCATGCAGCCATGCCAATTAAAAACTTCCCAGTTGAGAAAGACTCTTTTCCCCAGGATCTTCATTATGCGCTTCTACAACTGCATGTAATGTTAACTGTTCTTGGTTTCCTTTCGTTTCTAGGGCACATCTATGGATTGGTTCCCACAAGATTCACTCGGCAAGGGAGTCACGCATTTTCAGCTATTTATCTTTTATGGACTTCAAAGCTGAGAAAGAGGACCAGAGAGCCATTCAATATTTGGAATGGTCACTGGGTCTGACGTTCTTCTGCAAACTGCAAATTAATTCAAACCTCTGTCCAAAGTGGTCAGGATTAAGTTGTCCTTTATGATTCTCTCCTCTTATTTCACACTGAGTAGCTCATGTCAGAGTGTAAAATTTAGCTGTTTTCCCTTTCCTAAACTAACACACTATCTATCAAATTGGCAAAGATGATAGCAATAAACAACAAAAAATGAAAATCCCCAGGTTGGAAAGAAAATGGCAAAACAAGCACACGTGTATGTTAAGAGATAGCTAGTCACACGCAGAGGGCAATTTGCACAAAAGCTTTAAATCACGTCTTCTAGGAAATCATTAAGAATCTGTACAAAGACACTAACATCATACTAGAAATGTTGTAAATAATCTAAATACTAAGCAAACTATAGAATTAGCTATAGCATGGAAGACGCACTAATCAGTGATACTGTATGTCCTTGTTTCAGTGGGGAGCCAACCCACACCCCCAAGAAAGAGGGGACAGGATGTTGTATCCTATGAGATATGGACCATGAAGAAACCGTGGCATTCCCCTCCGTCTTTTCTCTTGCAATACCTAGATCATTGCTGTCCAACAGAAACAGAATGCAAACCACAAATGTGACCCACATTTGTAACTTAAATCTTTTAGTAACCACATTAAAAAGAAAACAGGTGAAATTAACTTGTAATATTTCCTTTAACTCAATCATGTCAAAAATATTCCTTCGAAGGTAATGAATATAAAAATATTAATGAGATGTTTAACATTTGTTTCTAAGTATTTGAAATCCAGTGTGTACTTCACACGTCCAGCACATCTCCATTTGGAACAGCCCGTTCTCCCAGATCTGGATCTTACTGGGCTGCTGGCCTCTTTCACAGTTGAACATTTCCCTCACCATAGGAAATAGTAGCTCGGCACCATTTAAATAATGGCTAATGTAGTCGCTGCTACTACTTTAGATGGTTTATGGTGGTTGCTTTAAAGTGGGCACAAATGAGGGCAATCATTCAACTTTTGCACTTCTAAGTTATTTTTCTAACCTTGGGCCTCAGGGAGATAATCATTCACTTTTTTGGAGCTAATCTTTGAGAATGTCTGAATAGTACAGTTTACTTGAAAAATTTACAACAGCATCTTCTTTTTAAGATACTTGGAAAGAGTCTATGGTTACTGTGTCTAAAAAATAAGGAATTGACTAAATCTGAAGCCAAAGTACCCTACAGATTTGTGACCACTACCTACCTCAGATACCAAATTTTTTTTTTTTTTTTTTTTGCAGTTTTTGGCTGGGGCTGGGTTTGAACCCGCCACCTCCGGCATATGGGTCTAGCGCCCTACTCCTTTGAGCCACAGGCACCGCCCTCAGATACCAAATTTTAACCATATGCTCACATACGATGTGACGGGAACAACTAGGCAGCCATTAGCTTTTAAGGTACCATTTTTTTTGCAAATTAGGAAAAGCACCCTCTATGGGAGGAGACAACTTCTTAAGCACAGTGACTGAGTGTGAAACAGATTTCAGGGCATTCGCTCCCTAGCCAGGCATTCTTGGTCAGTTGACAATGTCCCCAGTTATACACGGGGTCCCAGATCCAATTTCCCAGCTGGCATACAACAGCAGACAGGGGTAGAAAGCTTTGGAGACAGCAGTGAGCTCGAGGTGCGTTTACAGATTTCCCTCAGGCACTTCAGTCCCAGGAACGCCCTCCTTCCTCAATACAGCAAAGTGGTGACAGTCCTCCTTAAGGAAAGGCCAGGCAGAAAATAAGGAACAAAATATGATAAAGATTCTCAAAAAGTAAAACTACTGTTAGGAGTCTAATTTGGAAATTAAAATTTCAGAACTTTGGGTGGTTCTTCATATGAATAAACACATGCTGAGTTTCATAAAAATGTTTTCCATAAATCTCTATAAGGGACACGATAAATGGTTCTGAGAGAATCCACCCAATGTATAACTGAGGCAGCTGAAGCTTGCTGACTGCACATTTTTTCATTCTTCCTTTACTGTGTATAGTGAGTACAACAGAATACAGAACAGGATACTCAATTTTATATGTGCTATAAAAAAGGTTACCGTACATTCCACTGTCCATCTAAATAAGAGTCTAAATGAAAGTGCACAAAAGCTGTAAGTCAAACTCGTCTCCCCAACCCAATCTGATATTCCTTTTACATTAGGGAAGCAGTCATCACATCCCACTTGCTATCTATCTTTTCCTCATACATATTTTAATCTCGTTAAGGATATCTTCTTCATTTTTATGTCCTATGCTATCTACCACAATACCCTTTACATAGGAGGTGCTTAATGAGGTGGCTGAACTGATTTTTTAATTTAAAAAATTAAACTGTGAAAAGAAAAGATAGTGGCCATAAGGCAGAGAAGACAGGGTAGGCACAGACAAGTCTCAGAACCACTCAATAGCAGGGGAGCCGAGGAGAAGGAAAGAAGCAAACAGGTAAGTGTTCCTGTTTGTGCCAGGCACTGTCCAAGGAACTTCAGGTATGTTATCTCCCTTAATCCTCATCACAAGCATTATAATCCCTACTTTATGAGCTGATAACACTGGGGCCAGCGAGCCAAAGCAACTTGCCCACAATCAGCCAGTTGTTACAAGCAACCAGGACTGGCTGGACCTGCCCAAACCAAAGCAAATCCACCCTCTGCTCCCCACTCAGCACCAAGAAAGAAAAGGCCAAGAAGCCAGCTGTACACACTCTGAAGAAAAGTAGTTCTGTTGTAGGCCATCCAAGCGGATGGTTGCATTTTCCCTTGTTCTTTTACCAGTAGCACAACTCATTCTATTCCACTGAAACAAGTTCGTTTTCAAAATGCATAACAACACGATCTCAATATAAGTCCTAAACTGATAAACGAGCCATTTTAATAATATTTAATATAAAAGTCCAGGAAAACAAATAGTTTGGGCTCTTATTCCTTTGAAGTTTATGGGAACAATGACTTGTTACACGTTTTTCCTGTGTTTCTGATGTAGTTGTAAACAAACAGATGTCAAAGTTATGGTGAAGCTCTAGTTTAGAATCATGTGTGGTGATCTAAAAGTTCTGGGAATAGCACTTGTAAATTAATTTTGCCTCAGTGCCAAGAACTAAAACACAAAAGAGTATTTATTACATACTGTGGTCTTTTTTTTTTTTTCCTTTTTTTGAGACAGAGCCTCAAGCTGTCACCCTGGATAGAGTGCCGTGGCATTGCAGCTCACAGCAACCTCCAATTCCTAGGTTCAAGCGAGTCTCTTGCCTCTGCCTCCCAAGTAGCTGGGACTACAGGCGCCCGCCACAACGCCCGGCCATTTTTTGGTTGCAGCCGTCATTGTTGTTTGGCGGGCGGGGCCTGGATTCGAACCTGCCAGCTCAGGTGTACGTGGCTGGCGCCTTAGCTCGTTGAGCCACAGGCGCCGAGCCCATACTGTGGTCTTTTTTTAAAAAAAAAAAGGTATTGGTGAAGGTTCCAAAACAGCAAAATGAATATGGGTATAGTATATATCTGCCCAGTATTGGTATATGTCTTTATATATCGGTGTGAGATGCAGATATGGACTGTGAAAAGTACATATTACTTACACACACACACACACACACAATGGGTATGCGTATATGTAGGGGGGCTGTCTAGACAGTATACAGCCATCATTGATACTATTTTTCATATTACATGGCTGGATACTTTCTGAATAGTCCTTGTATATATAAAATAGCTTTTGTGCCCAAAGAAAACTGTGATAAGATAAAGGCAGTAAAAATTAGAGTCATTTTAATCGTTTCATAGAGAGCTAATACGTTAGTATTTTGCTCAGGATATAGATTAGTTTTTTAGTTTATAGGGTTTTGTTTTTTTTTAATTACATGGAAATACATTTCAAAGACACTTGATCCTTACATTGATGATGTTTAGATCATTAGTACTCATCAAATGTTCACAATATTCACAGTGCTATATAACTCTGCCTCCCTGCCCCTTAGAGCCCCTTACAGCATAGTTTGGATATCTTCATGAATGAAGACACTGTTCGACACACGCATGCATGCCTGGAAAAATCTGGTGTTCTGTGGTATAGAACTTCAACGATCAGTTAATTAAGTACACTTATTTAAGTACCAATCAATAAACTGTTGGTTCTTCAGCAATGAGATTACTTTTGATTACTAATTTCATCTTTATACTTACTATATATGTTTCCAATTTTTCTGACCTATATTACTTTTGAGATAACATATAAAAACATGCCATTTCCTTTCCGATTACTTATTAATGGATCATACTATTTAAAGACAACTGGTTAAAATATTTAAAATAGCCAGATGAAATAATCATTCAAAAATATCTCTAATTGTGCTCAATCCCACCTGACGGCTACAAAAAGGGGCATCTTTGAGCTTATGTTCTCATTATGGTGGATAGAAACTCTGGAAGACATTAGAAGGAAGAATTTCTCAAAACATGTTCCTAAGAGGCCCAACACTAGCTTTTGGTTCTCCAAGGAGTAATATAGTAACAGCAGAAACACACCAGCTGACCTCAGGGTACCTAGGGGAAAAGAAAGAAAGAAAAGAGATCTCTAAAGAAACAATGACAGAAATTAGGGGAAGCTATGAGTATGGGGTGTCAACAACCCTTGGGAAGGATACGAAGAAGATGCAAATTCAACCAGGAAGAAACGTAGATAACCACAATTTTCTGATACACAAGTTATAAAAGACAGGCAAACTTTCACCACTAACCAGGAAAAAACAAAAAAAATAGAATTTCTAAATCAAAGCTATAGAAATTAGCAGTATGCCCTTCATAAAAAGGTTAACCCTTCAATTTAATCTTTTGGAAAACAAGCATGTTAGTAAATATGTAGAATTTTTTTTTCCTCAAACTTGCTATTGTAAAACAACGTTTCAGAGGAGTGATCAATACCGTCAAGCTAATTAAAATATATAACTCCTATGGAGGCTGTTTTACCCCAAATGATCCTTAATCCAGCAATTAAGTGTATTTTCACAGTCTTCTTTTATTTTTCCTATTGTTTCTCCCCTTTCATAAAATGTTCTTTTAAAAAATTATAAAATGAGAAAAATTATTCATTTTTTCAAGATTTAAAAATTATATGTATGTAAGTGGGTGGAGGGATTACACAATTTTTAACAAAACTGGGATCATGTTGAACATGCAATAAGTCTTTTTACTTAATATAGTGGCATATTTTTCATGTGATTAAATATTCTTCAAAACAAATTGGCAGTAACTATAACACGTTTTAATACACACATCATAAATCCATTATTTCTGACTATTTAGATTGCTTCTAATTTTTTAATATTACAAATGATTTTGTGGTAAACACCTTTTTACTGACATCTTCAGTCTTATTACTTTCCCTCTACCCTCCCATCTCTCTATTCCTGGAGAGTGAGGGAAGGAGCCCCCAAGTCTCTGAACTTTCATTCTGACAATGAAGCTGAGCGCTCAGCACCACTGTCAAGGACAAAAAGTCTCCTTCATCACACCTGAAAGAGATAGGGGAATCCCACCTTCAGTGTGAGAAAGGAAAAGTTCAGTGTCCAGAAAGAAAACAGAACTGAAAAAGCAAACCATAAACCACAAAAAGAGACATATTAATTAGATAATGTCTGAGACTATTTCTTAGTGTCACCTAGAAATGGATGTTCCTAATACAGAGGGAATAGGGCAGCTGAGTTATGCTGCCATCTATTTTCTGTTTTAAATTGAATCAGCAAGGTACATTGAAATGTTCAAATAATTTTATCTCATATCTCAATTTCCCTTCCATTTGAAATCTCACAATAAATATTTGTGTGGACAAATGAGTGTGAGCAAGACCCAAAGTTGAACTTTTACCTGCAATCTAGTTATGTTTTCAAACATTTATAACTAAATTAAAATACTTAATATGGCCTACTGATAATATATATACTGGGAAAACTCAATACAAAATTTACTCTCCAAAAGTAAAGCTCAGTAAACATGGGGAGACATTCCTTAAGCCATTTGTTTTACCCAGCAATGATGGATAAGTTTCATTTCACAATCTGAAAGTTTGAAACTAAAACCTGGTTAAATGTGCCTGGGCAATTAAAGGGATAACAACTTATTTTTCAAATGGCTAATTAACATGTCCTGATTCTGAGCAGCTGTTTTATTGCTGTAATTGACAGAGATTTGTCTAAACTATCCAACCCCTTCTCTTCAAATACAATGCCTTCTGTTACTTTGGTAAAATATCAGAATGTTCCTACATACATTTAAAAAATCCAAATAACCTAAATCCATTTTCTCATATACATTTTAAACATGAATAATCTAAACAGGTAGCACTAGCGTTCTTTACAGTAATTGAAAGATGCAAAATGAGTACTGCAAAGGAAGAAAACCCCACCAAAGAGATTACTATCGAAAGCCACTGTATTCATTTATTAATAGTGCCAGCTGACTATTTACAGTATTTAAATGTTCAAACAGCCAAGTCTCCTCTTAAGATTGTTAAATGAGCGTAATAGCAGAAATAGAGCAGATTCTCAGAGGTGAGATACTCATTCCACCCCGAAGCATCCTGCTCTTATCAGAGCCCCTAAGAGGACTATAGCAAGTTAGTATTACAGAAGGGAAAACCAGTAGGTTTACATTGTTATCACCCCACTACAAATGACACTAGGGATCTCAAGTGATACTTGGAGGTATCTCCCAGGGAATGGAAGAAGGGATCTCAGAAGCCACCTTCGCATGAACACTGACCAATGGGAGCAGCGTACAGTGACTGGCACTACAGACCAGATCAGGGAGAGAGCTACTGCCAGCTGGTTAAAAATGCTCACTTCAGTCAGATGCTACATCCAAGGAGGGGCAAAAATGCAGTTCTCATAGGGTTAGAAACTCCTTTCTTTACAGAATCTTAGAAAAAAAGAATCTAATGAATATCTCTAAAACTAAAATCCAAGTGTTTGTTACCTGTACCTGCAACAATGGCTGTCTTGCACTTCTCAAATTCTCTTTGAATGTTATAAATTAAAAAAAATTTAAACATGAAATCCACATTAAAAAGATAAGCTGATTTTAGTTAGCGTTGTAGCACCACTGGACCACATTTTGTTGTCCTACTGTAGACAAATTTTATAGTCCTGGCTTCGTCCTAGGTCTGCATATGGAAATGGAACAAGTTCAGTGGGGCCTCCTGTTTCATTATTAAGCCTATCGGATTACTGGTTCTAATTAAGGATCGTGTTACTGGCTACCACACAGTTATTAATGTGCATCATTGCCATTATAGGAAGTTCTGACCTCTGCTGTGAGTCACCTGGAGTAAAATTTAATTATCAACCAGAGAAAATGGTAGTAAGGATGATATAAAATGGCTTCTTGTGAGGCATCTGTGATTGCAAAATACTATTTTACAGTATTTGCTTTGCCATTAGAAGCATAATTATAAGGAAGCCCCTTCTAAAACCTAAACATAATTCATCCACAAAGCAAGAGTATTTACTTTACTTTTTATATATTACTATTTCAGCACATTATAGAAAATATTTTTCAACGTTCAAGAACATAAGCTGCACAAAACTGAATTTACTTAATGAAATTAGGCAGACATTTAAAACAATACTCTAGGGCCTGCCAATGTGTTTCAAAACCACAGATACTTCCTATTTTATCCTTTGTTGGCCAAATGCTCATTCATATCTTTTGAAGACATTAAGTCATTTTTTTCCCTGGTGCAGGATTAACTGAAGATATGAAAAGTAATTAATTAGGAAATAGTTGGAATTAGGAAAATAGTTGTCACCATTTAAATGAACATTTCTTTTTTTTCACCTGAAAGTCTTATTTTTGAAAAGTACACATGAAATCAACTTAATTACAAAACCATTAGTGATCTCAGAGTCCCCACAATAGCCAGTGAAGTAGTTAAAACAGATAACTTGTAAGCAGCCACACTGGGGAGCAGCCGACGTTCCTATGAAAGATGGCAGTTTACTGCTCTACAAAGTTTTAAAAATTGCTTTTTGAATTTCAGATTAATACGAGGGCTCACATGATGAGGTTACATAGCTGCATTTATAAGGTAAAGCGTGAGCTGTACTTGTGTCCTTCACCCTGGAACTGTGCCATGTACCGGTGCTTTGTTCCCTTTGGGTGGGAACTCAGCTGTAGATCTTCTGACCTAGGATTACCTCTCCTTTGAAAGGTAACATCACATTACCATTACTGATGCGCTTTCGTATGGCCACATTCAAAGGCAGAAGATGGGCAGACACATTTTCATTTTCCTTCCCCTGTCTACGGTGCTCTGCTTGCCTGAGTGAGCACTTTAATCTGGGACCCAAGCAGTATATGGAAACATTTTCTATGAAGATCCAAACTATCCAAAAACAGGAGGTCAGATTTTAAATTTTATAGAGGCAACTATACTGAAATGGCAAAATGTTTACAACTATGTCATTTCACAAGTGTTTATTACTGTCTACTACGTGTTAGCTTTCAGTCTAGACACGCGACTGGAGAGAAGAAAACCCAGGGTGACAATGTAAGTGGCTGAGCATCAGGGCAGTGGGCTGAAGGAGGCTCTGCTTGCTGAGCTTCGCATCCTCATCCCACCACTCAGCACAGCACCTGACATGGGAGGGACAAATATATTTAACAGGCCAGGCATGGATATGCCTATAATCCTAATACCCTGGGAACCCAAGACGGGAGGATCGCTTGAGGTCAGGAGACCAGCCTGAGCAAGAGGGAAACCCTGTCTCTACCGCAAAACAGAAAAAATTAGCTGGGCATGGTGGTGTGCACCTGTAGTCCCAGCACCTTGGAAGGCTGAGGCAGGAGGATCACTTGAGCCCAGGAGTTTGAGGTTGTAGTGAGCTATGATGAGGCCACTGCATTCCACCTGGGACAACAGAGATGGACTCTGTCTCTTAAAAAAAACAAAACAACATTTATTTAACAGAACGATGACTCCCCCAGGCCAGACAGGTGCCACATTATTAATCCTTAAAATATGATAACGATCACAGTAATAGAAACTTCTAGCTGTGAGTGTCTATGCATTTGGTCATCTACACGATAGCTAGGCTACATCTATTTATCTCCTAAAAATAACGAACGTTAGTGTTCTATCTCTATTTTCCAAAAAAGGAAACTAGATTTCAGGCAAATCGGCACAAGGTTACGTAGTAATTTCAGTAGAACCTATAGTAGAACACTTTTCCTTCCTATTATGAAACCTACGATGTTAAGTAGAGTAACTTGCAGGACTTCTAGGTCCTACAGACTAATAGGAACATCAGATAATAGCCCAGAAAAGCCCTAGACATCACCACTATAGAGCAGCCGAAAATATGGGAGGAGAAAGGAGTGCGTTAACATGTAATGTCCATAAGGAGAGGTTACTCGCGTTTCAGGGTACACAGTGAAGAGTCCTTTAAGGGGGACCTGAAACTGCTCACTCCTGAGGAAAGCTAGCGTTTCTTACCTCTGAAGCAGGAGTAAGAAATTACTATTCAATGTCTTATTTCTGTTTTAAAGATAAAGAACTTGAAACTTAAATATTTAGTCCATTCCTAAGCATTGGCTTGTTACCTAGCAGGTCCAAGGCTGAAATATGTTCTTCTGCCTTTAAACTGGCTCCAAATTCTGTGCTTTGTCTTTTTCTTATGCTTTGAGAAGACAGCCTAGGTAAATCATATCTCTTAACATTCTATTAAAAACTGAAATAAGTTCCCTATGGGCGGGCAGAATGGGGACCTCATTCAGTTTCCCTCTGCTTATTCTGATTGACTAGAGTCTGTTCTAATTTCATTTGCTTTACGCCATTCCTAAAAGTTAAGACTTTAAGGCACTGGAAGAAATGAGGACAGAAGTTAGTAGTCTTATTTTATTCAGCAACAAAATCTTCTCAACACTACAAAGTTCTGAGCAAAATTTCTTAAAGCTAACTTCAAAAACACACCAAAGAGAATTCTTATTTTTCATTTGGATTCTTTAACACATTTGAAGTAAGTGCAGTTAGTATGCCGACATTCTTTTTAAAAAAGCAAACTATGCAAAAGAATGACCACAAAAGAAAATTCTTCATTGTTGTTTCTTTTACTAGAAGTTCTATCAAAAACATCTTTTCTTATCACCAGTGAATAAATGTAAAACCACTGTTAAGGAGCAAGACTTTGAGCTTCAGCTTAAATCATTTAAAAAATGACTATTAGAAAAAAATGAATGACTTTGAATGAAAGGAATAAAATCACTTTTAGTATTAATGTAGAGATGGGACCATGGATGTCTTTTGCTTTCTAAGGTCTTGCAATTAACTGATTAGAAATACTAAAGCAATATGCTATAGCTTCTGTAGATGTAATAATTCAAATATTTAAAGTTTTCAATGAAAAACTCAACGTCATCGCTCTTAAGACATTTCAAACCACATAACCACCAAAGCAAATACAACCTTGCCAAACACAAGATTCTCAAACAACTTGCTCGTGACAGTTACAACACCGTAGTATTGTTTGTTTAAACACCATCTTAACCTTATTTGTAACCCGACTTATAGCAACCATGTGATATCCAGTGACGTAAGAGATGGCGTAATAATGAATTACACTGATGCAAAAGGTCAAGTAAGAGAGAAGAACTAGAAGGGTATCCTAAGCAGAAGGGCGGCACACACAAGACAGGAGTAGGGCTAATTCATTTCCTTCGTGGAGGTCAATTAATGTGGAGTTCAAAGGAGGCTAAAATAAACACTGCCCACTGCACAGAAAAGGAACAAGCAGTATTTCTGGGCTTTGACTATTCTAGAACAGAATGATGCCCTACCAAGTCATAATCTCTAATTTTATTACCTTAAACAAGTTTTCTAATTGTGATACAATTAAAGAATGCTTTCTACTGCATTTAACATATAGTGAGAAAGGAAACCATTATTGAAATCTACCTGAAAATAATACTGTGTATTTTTTTTTAAAGGAAAAGGCATTTGACACCCTATAGGCTCCCCATAAGACATTTCAAAAAGTGTCTCATTAAAAATATCCTCTTCACTAGAGGAATGAAAAGATGTCTAGTTGATTTTTTCTGATTATTTTAATCACAAAATGATATTTATCCATCTATGCATTCAAGTGTATAAGTTTGCATGTACATATATATGCAGGGTGAACGTAAAGTTTGTGTGCAATTTAAATAAGTAAAATAATCTAAATTGCACATAAACTTTATGTTCATCCTGTATATACATGTATATATACTTCAGCGTATGTATGTATACGTATAGCCTGTCCAGTTCTAGAAAGGACTTAGGGCAGCTTATAAAGAGATATATCCCCTAGAACAGTGATTTTTTTCAACCAGTGTGTCACAAGAGAATCTTGAGTGTGCCACAATAATTTTTAAAGATTCATTATTTTTGAAAGACGCTCAAAGCACAGTAAGTATATTCTTATTTTTACTACTTATTTTACTTATTCTTTTTGATCAATATAATTTAAGTGTGCCACAGAAGTTTATAGTTTCAAGTGTGCCATGAGGTAAAAAAGATAAAAGAAGATAAAAGAAGATAAAAAAAGATAAAAGAAGATAAAACTGCCCTAGAAGATAAAATAAAGGTTAAAAAAAAATCAATGGTTAGGAGCACAGGGCAAAAGCAAAAATGAGGCAGGAACAAAATGGCTTTGACAGAGGTTGATTGATTCAAGCGCTTGACTTCTCATCGGTGGTTGAGTCTGAAGAGCTTGTCTAATTCCTGTCAACCTACACTGATCAAATATAGCAAATGACCTAGAGATGAAGTACCCGATTAACAAGAAATCTATCACGAAGCAGCTCTTCAATACAAGTGTAGTTCAATGGTAATTGGTCCTAATGATAAGTCTAGAAAGCAAGTGACACATCATGATAAGAAAATGCATCTCAGTATCTCCTACTCCTTTGAAAATTGATAATTCATGTAAGATAGGGGAAGATTCCATAAGAAGAAAATGTGATTAATTACCATGACCTATTTTTGACCACACTAGAAGATAACCTAGTTAATGACCTAAGAATGGGTTAATTTATGTTTTATGTAGAAATGTTTATTAATAATACCAAAAAACCTGAAATAAGCAAGGTCTCTAGAGAAACACAAAATAACCCTTTATTTCTCCCTTTCTTGGATCACAGAGCTGGAAGAAATTTGCCAAGAATTTCTAAGCCTTCACCTTGCATGCCAAGCCTGACAAGTCACTAGTGATGGTGTTGTGCAAAGAAAAATTCTGAAGCCCAGCCAGGCCCAGCAGGGAAGAGTGTTCTTATCTAGTGACTAGCAATTTGGGGGAGAGGAAATGAGGCAGTAGATGGCCACTTACTTGTTTATCCTAATCTTGGGTTCAATTTGCTGATGTCACTAATGAAGAGCTGGAAGCCGAAAGTGGTTGATTATCTAACACTTCTTCATAGATTTGTTTATCGGTAGCCTTCCCCATCACAAAAATTACTTAATGTGTTAAAGAAAAACACCTAATAAGATAATGATAAATAGATGAGGAAAATAAGATGAGAGAGAAAAATATATAGGTAGCCTGACAATTAAGTTCATGAACTGGCCACTTCATGCTTATGTTGGCAGCATTGTATAAATAATTCGATAAGGTTTTACAACCTTGGTATATCAGTGTCTCACAGCTGGGTTTGTGTTGACATATAGTGACGTCTCACCATGTGCTATTCTTTATTGTTGCATGTTTTTGTGTGCCATTGCAAGAATGTTAGAGCTTGAATTACAACAATGAATAAACATTAAATTTCTTGTTAAACTTGGGAAGAGTAGAAATGAAATCAAGGACATGTTAGTCCAAGTTTATAGGGCTAATGCCATGAAGAAAACAGCAGTGTACAATGGATTAAAAGTTTTTCTGAGGGAAGAGAAAGCGTCACTGATGAAGAGACGACAGGTTGGGCAGCACCTGTGGCTCAGTGGGTAGAACACCGGTCCCATATATTGAGGATAGTGGGTTCGAGCCCAGCCCCAGGCAAACTGCAACAAAAAAATGGCTGGGCATTGTGGCGGACACCTGTAGTCTCAGTTGTTTGGGAGGCTGAGGCAAAAGAATCACTTAAGCCCAAGAGTTGGAGGTTGCTGTGAGGTGTAACACCACAATGAGACTGTCTCTACAAAAAAAAAAAAAAAAAAAGAGAGAGAGGACAGGTTAGTCAAAGAGCAGAGCTGATGAAAACTGTGAAAATTCATTGAATTATGCATCAAAATAATTGCCTGACTATGAGAAGCACAGCAGACCAAGCCAACATGATAGAGAAACAAAAACAGGAAAACTTTAACTGAAAACCTGGGCTAACAACTCATGGCTCTTGCATCATGACAATGCACCTACTCACACAGTACTATCTGTGAGAGTTTTTAGCCAGTAACAAGTAACTGTATTGGAACACCCTGCCTACTCAGCTGATCTGGCCCCCAAGGACTCTTCTTTACCTGAAGGAAATACTGAAAGGGAGACATTCTGATGACATTTAGGACATCAAGGGTAATGTGAAGACAGCTCTGACAGCCATTTTAGAAAACTGGAATGGACCAGACACTGGTGTCAGTGCATAGCTTCCAAAGGGGAACAGCTGGAAGGTGATGACAGTGATACTCAGCAGGGAGAAATGTGGCACATTTTCCAGGATGAGTATGTGAACCTGTCAGACCTCATATCATAAGGGAAGGTAAAGCTCAGCCTTATAGCAAATTCTAAAGCCTTCATTTCCATCATTGCCTTTCCCAGCACTGACTAAGCTGTATTCGCCGATATTTGAATATCAGTTCATCTGGAGTGTGGGTAGGGGGACCTTAAAAATAAGTCCTGCATTTGGCCACTAAAATGACAATGCCTCTGTAATTAGGAATTTGGGCTTGTATTTCAGCCTCCCTTTATGCCAGATAAAGCAGCATTTTGTCCCTTCATTCAAAAATATTTGCTTATAATAAATGAGCAAAAGTTGCTCAGTATGTGAGAGGGGGGTGTTATGACAAACAGTACATGCAAAGGGGACTGAGAGTGAGAATGCCAAAGTAAAGTGGAGGCAGATTAGTGTTTAAAGTGTGGCCAAGGTAGGCTCGCTGCAAAGGAGATAAGCATTGGAAGGCTGCTGCCTGCTTAAGAAACACCAATGGCTGGAATGAAATGGCAGAAGACAGCAAAGAAAGAAAGAGTAAGAAAAAGTATGGGGAAAGGGGGCAGACAATATAATATGAGCTTTTGTAGCCATCACAAGCCTTGTAAGTCTTAGTGGAAGTGAAAAAAAAAAGAGAAAAACCCATTTGTGGTCAACAAGCCAGGGCTCCTGAGTTTACCGGCCATGGGAGACAGAGCCTACCTGTCTGTCTATTCTGTGCAGATGTGGGCCCCAGGAGGGAGCAGGGATTTCAGGCACATGTCCAGTGATATTTATCTTTATGGCTCTTATGTATCCACAACATGAAAAGACAAGCTCCGATTGAGACACCCCCGGCAGCTGTGTCAGCGCAGCAGTACTCCTAAGATCACCCTGCTGGGGAGGTTTGTAAAGTAACCGCAATAGGAGTGGAGAATGAAGGGCTGCCTAATTTCTACAGTCTGAGATCATTTATGAACTGTCACCTCCTCATTTCTCTTCAATGTGGTATTAAAATACTTCCCCCCAGACATCTGTCAGTAGTGGGACCCGCAGAGGAGACTGTGGTCTAATAGTGTCAGAGATCAGAAAAACCATTGCATCTATGTGTTAAGACTGACGTACAAACAAACCCTATAAGGACGGCAAAACAATCCTGGAAAATTCAGAGCTGGTGTCAACCAATACTGTCTCTCTGCAAGCCTAGAAAAGGCTAGTACAGTTATAACAGACACCTAAAAAGAAAGGAAAGCAGGCAGAGGAGGACAGTAAACAAAGTAACAACTATGGCAGATGCACTACTTCCAGACCAAGAAAACTTGCTTCATATTCAAGGCTGGGGATTTATCGAGGAATTTTTTTTTTTTTTTTTGAGACAGAGTCTCAAGCTGTCACCCTGGATAGAGTGCCGTGGCATCACAGCTCACAGCAACCTCCAATTCCTGGGCTCAAGCGAGTCTCATGCCTCTGCCTCCCAAGTAGCTGGGACTACAGGTGCCCGCCACAACGCCCGGCCATTTTTTGGTTGCAGCCGTCATTGTTGTTTGGTGGGCCGGGCTAGATTCGAACCCGCCAACTCAGGTGTACGTGGTTGGCGCCTTAGCCCGCTGAGCCACAGGCACCGAGCCTTTATCAAGGAATTTATCAGGCACTCATAACAGACAGAGAATAAAGCAGATGCACCACCCACAGGAGGTTTATAAGCCAGAACAACTATAAATTCTGATTTATTAAGCACAGGAAAAGCAAAGTTCTTCAGCTAAAACACATATTCAGGCAAGTTGTTGAATGTTTTCTGTCTTGAAACAGTGAAAAGAGGGATAATTAATTCACAAGGCCAAAGTGAATTCCAAGTGAAACAGTGTGTAAGAAAATGATAGTTTAAAAAGCCTTCCTTTTAATAAAGATGTCAATCAAGCTGTTGGAAATTATGAATTTGAGTATTTGCTGATTAGCTATGCTACATACACTTATTTCTTTGTAGGGCCATGAAGAGAAGGGACCAGATTTTCCTTTCCAATGGAAATGGCATTAGACAGCCAAGATACCAGAGTTCCCAAGTAAGCCCCTTTGGTAAGAATAATGAATGCTGTATAAACTGACAAACGATGCCCCTGCAGTACACCTTCTACTGTGACTGCAGGAGGGGCAAAAATACATGCAACACCACAAGACAGAAATAGATGCAGAGTTCAAGGTGAAGGGAAAATAACCCCCCCCCACCACATATCTGTGGATGAGAAAGCAAGATCTTGAAGAACTACCACCATCAGATGCAAAGTCGACAACTACGAAATTGAGTGAGTGTTCATTAGAGTAAAACTAAGCCCTGGGCATTGGGAGCCAAGGCGGGGGCTCCTCCAAGGCCCAGAAGCTAGCTTTGTCCAGATCGCCCCCGAAGTGATCTATCGTGGGAGGGACCCAGGCGCAGCGAGCCCCTCAGGAGGTCGGACCCCAGAGGGACGCTGTGGAAACAAGCAAACAAATAAACAAACAAAAAACTAAGTCCTGGGCTCAAAAGAAGTTCCATTTTTCCCAGCTTTAAGGTCAGAAGGAGTTTGCACCTGTCCTAAGAGGCACATCCTATGTGTTTGCATGGTCACATGATCACCTGCGGCCCAAATACAGAGTACAGGCTGGAATTCTTCAAGGGCAAATAGCTACATGGTTAATGAACAGTGCTCTCTGAAGATACTGTTTCATCTAGGGATAAAAGTCACACTCCTAGGAACAGTGGTTATCAATTTAGGGTCCGTAGCTTTAGGGGTTCCACCAATTTTCCATTTGATTTTTATTTTTTAACCTTTAAAAATAAACATAAGTAATAAACAGGAACTCAGGAAAATACAAGGAACAACAAATTTTAACACGCTGACAACCAGTGTGATGATCAATATTAACTCACTTCAAGAGCAGATATTGGACAAATGTGTCTCTTGCCAGCTCCTTGAGTACAGTGAGCCACCGATTAGGAAGTTGTAACTCTGCATTGGTATTCTTCTGGAAATGCAAGTTGGCACATGTCTATTTATATAAAATTATACAAGTACCCTACACATATATCATGCTCGAACAAAAGCCAGGCCAAGAGCGGGTACAACTAGTTGGCACACACCCTCACCATGACCTAATAGTCAACAGTACAATAACAAGCTGCCTACCATGTTGTTACAACAATAACATCACTGAATGGTACTGATTCTTTCAGGTGCTCCTGGTCCGACTTTTACATCTGCTATGAGGCATAACTACAATGTTGAAATGAAAAAATTATTTCCAGCTTCTAGATCTGATTAATTTGAGAGGATAGCAAGATAAAATGAGCTGATAAAAATTGTTACCTTTTTGCAACTACTTAATGGATGTACAGAAGGATTTTCCAAATGCTGTATAACCAAAACGAAATACAGAAATAAATTAGATACGTTATTCATACTGCTCCCCAACTTGTCATCCAAATGTCTTGCTCTCAGACTTTTCAGTTCTTCAGAACTGTCTCATGGTTCTCCTTTGATGAATTTTATAAACATTGCAAATTTATTAAAACCTCTAACTGAAAAAAAAATTCTACTTTTAAACGTGTATATGTAGTGTTAGTTTTTTGTTTTATTTTGCTTTTGTTTTCTAACAGCATCGGACTGTCACCCAAGCTGAAGTGAGGTACCACAATTGTAGCTTTCTAACTCCTAGGTTCAAACGATCCTTCTGCCTTGGCCTCCTGAATAGCTGGGACTACAGGAGTACTATTTGTATTTATTTTTTTTTTTTTCATTTTTTTTGTAGCGATCAATTTTCACTATGTTTCTAAGGCTGGTCTCGAACTTCTGCCTCAAGTCCTGAAATAATCCCTTCCCTCTACCTCCCAGAATGCTGAACTCTGCACCTGGCCACGTAGTTCTGTTTAAGATTCATTGGATTACTTAAAAATTAAAACAAATAAACAAAGTCCCCTGCTGGGGTAATTCTGTTACAGGTATGAGGAGATTTGATCCCAATGATCCTTGGAAACTTGGTAGGGCCTGTCACCTCCAACAATGAGTAGCCTCATCCATTGGTGGCAATCCGAAATAATCTAATACAATACCAATATAATAGAACACAAATATTATCCTTTTCTGTGTGTCATGACAAAGTTGGACAGCTCTCAGTAGACAAAGGAACTCCAAATCCATAAGGCAATTCTTCATAAATCTGACTTAATTTTTTTAATTTTTACTTTTTGAGTACATAATAGTTACATATAAATTGGTTTTTTACATCAACTTTTGACAAGAGCTGAGCAGTGGCGAGGACAAAGTTAAATTCTTTGGCAAGAAACTGAAGTGCAAATATTTCATGCTCATGATTAAGAGAAGAGTTGAGGGTAAATGTTTACATTAACTCCCTGTGTTGTAGATACTATTATTGTTCTGATTTTACAGGTAAGGAAACTGGGGCACGGAGGACTTGAGAAATTACTGGAGCAAGTGGCAGAGCCAGGTGGAAAGTTCTGAGCTTGTGCTCATTAGTACACTGGCATGTTACATTGCCTCTCTCCATAAATGTCTCCGTTTTCTAACTCAGAATCTGAGGAAGGGCCTGGACATGCAGATTTTAATTCTGGAGAGTGCTCCTTGTTACCAGCTTCTCCACTAGAAGGGATATAAAGTTCTGTAATTCAGAGGAGAGATGAAAAATGCTCAATACACTTTTTAATTAAATACACGTTCAAATTCTTTTGCCTCAAAAATCTGAGCCAAAATGAAATGAGCAGGACTTTTAACCACTAATTGCAGGCTATCAAACTAAGGATAATGAACCAAAGGATAAGAGGGAAAAAATCTAGGAAACCAAATATTACTTAGCCAGCTACATAGGGCCATTGAAGTAGATTAAGTATCAGAGCAAAAGTTATGCCTAAAAGGGCCGTGAAAACAATTTTATAACTTATGGCCAGGACTTGGAGGTGAAGAGGAAATATTTTGGAAAACCCCTTGGAAAAGATCCGTGCTCCTGTCCAAATGGGTTAGCAGGCCCAATTTGCTCTTAGGACCACAAGTGACTACTTTTTTTTTCCCATTTAAAGAAACAGTTTTAAACCTATAGGAAAGTATCCTTTGTAAATTTGGAAATCAAAAACTATAAATGCTGTTGCTCAAAAAAATGTTATCTCCCCATAAGAGTTACCTCATTGACAGAAGCAGGAGATGCTACAGCATAAACAAAAACTGAGGATGACAAGTGATTCTGGCCCCAAAAGCCATTCAGACAAGCTGCAGCCTGGCATGGCCAGGTCAGTGAGCACATAGACAGGCAGAAGGAGAGGGCATCCACGTCCCCTGGCAAACCATAACTTGGTCAGGATTGTTTGCATCTAGAGTGGAGTTTCTAATTCTAGATACCCGGTTTATGGAAACACGTCATCTTCTCCTCCCACTTGGTTCCATGACTCTCTTACAAAATCTCTTTTCAAACTTCTCCAGTCTGAGGCCAAATGATCATAACCAAGGAATTTGCAAAGCACTTTATTAAACAATCTCCCCAACTTTTGTGAAAGTTTAAACCTCTAAGATGACTTATAAAATTTTAAGAAAATAACTGTCAGAGAAACACACAGATCTTACCATTACTGATCATCAAGACTATCTCAATGGAAAGTGTCTAATCCACTGTAAATGGCCCCTGAGTAATAAATGAACAGCCCCCCTATTCCAGCTGACACACATAATGCTTAGTTACTAGTCTCTCTTCTACACAGAAGACTCACCAGTCTGGAAGTGATGGATTACTTCTTTCCGTTTAATAGCCACACCAAAAGTACACAAACTCATAGAGCAAACAGGCACTCAATTTGTAGTTTCCCCTGAGAGTAGTTGCGAATTTCCAGCCAAGAATGAAAACAAACTCTTCCTCCTGATCGCCGTATCTGTTAATGATACCAAACTCCCCAGGTTCACAGACTCAAATCTCACATTCATCTCTGAATTATCTTCTTTCTCGGACCTTCCTTTGATCCCACATTTAGTCAAGGGCAAACCTCTCTTCTCGGTGAAGGTGCTAAACATCCCCCGTAATGTGCCCCAGTGCCCCAGGAAACACCCGGCAGGGCAGCTGTGGCTTCGGGTCTGAGCCTGGGCTGCCCACTCCATCCTGAACACTCATTCAAACGCCAAGCTTTTCCTGATACCCTCAATCATATGCAATCACTCTCCACTTTGTAATCTCGGTAATACTTCCTATCTCCCATTTTCTACTCTACATTATTTCTGAAGTTCATTTTCTATACAAGATTAAGAACCTCCCAGAAAGTGGAAAATGTGTCTTACTTAGGGCAGTGTCTAGCAGAATCACTGGCATGATGCTTAACAAATATTAAATTAGATACAAATGGGATTTACCATTCACCACTCACCAAAAGTAGCTTGGTCTCATGTTTTAATCAGATATATACTCACAGTAAAATGATAATGTTCCTATATGCCTATTCTTTTCTAAATTACCATTAGGATTTATTAGACAGTGGTCCCTAAAATAATATTTCTTTTTATATATTCACAAACCCTCTCGGGCATCCAGCTAGTGAAAAGTTGCATTACCTTCTCTGTGCTGTGTAACAGCTGCCTGTTGGACAGCTAACTAGGAGCTGAGGTTCTTAAGACCAGCTACACTAAAAAGGATGACTCTGCTACATGGCAGGTAAGATGGGTTTCTCTTCTATCCTCCCTGTTTTACTCTGAGCTTTTGGTTCTGTTGGTTATTCAATTGGTCTTAAGGAAAGCTGATTATCTCTTTCAGATTCCTAGAGAAATGAGGCTTTGTAGCTTGTAATAAACAGAGGAACATGGGCACTGATGAGGAAAGGAGGAAGATAATGAACTGGAATCACTAACATATGGAGAAATACAAAATATGGCAGTTCAGAAGGTGTGCTCTGGAGTCCAACTGTCTGAATTTAAGTTCCTGCTCCACCATCATCAGCTGATTATCCTGAGCAATAAGAAAAAGAAACTTCTCGCAACTTCATCTTGCCCTTCTGCCATGTTATGAAGCACCCAGAAGGCCATCACCAGAGGTCAGCATCATGCTCTAGGACTTCCCAGCCTCCAGAACCATGGGATAGATTAAATTCTTTGCGTTATAAATTGCCCTGTCTGTGGTATTTTGCTACCGTGACAGAAAACCAAGAATGAAAATTGAGGAGAATAATACTGTTCATAAAATTGTTCTAAGGACTACATAATAAAATACTTGGCATAATCACCAGCACACAGCAAGCATTAGACAAATGTTAACTACTAGCATTATTTAGCTGCTTATACATTACAGAGGATTTTTTTCATGTACGTTAATCATGAAGATGTAGAAAAATAAAGGGAGAGGCTGTAAATTTTTGAGATTCACAAAGGAAACCCAATAAGGAAATTCTAAATAAAACCAAGCACAACTGCCAAATAAAGGTTTTTAGAGGCGTTTACTACTGATGACAGTACCTTCACCTTCATATAATGGCAAAATACTCCAAATCGGCTGCTACAGAAACCCGAAGTTCATATAAAGGAACAAAGAAAGGACATAAAGTAAACACTATCTGTAATCACAAGGCGGGGGGGATTTTAAGATATTCTTGTGATGATCATCATTATTTTCAGTGCTGGCTTCCCAATTAACTTCTGCTAAAGCTAACATTAAAACTAGCTTGGCAATAGCTAGCTTAGGAGAAAATGGCTCTTTATCATGCCTAGAAAGAAGAAAAAGACACCCTAAAGAAAAAGGTCAACTGACAATAAGGAAGGCTGGCTAAAGCTCTAAATATCCACACTTACCAGCAGATTTTACACCGAGAATAAATTAGAAAAGAGGCATAATTGAGATTTTCTGTCAAAATATCAAATGCATGCATACAGCAAATATTTGGCAAGAATTAATACCTGTGAGGTTTCAACGACTCATGACATTGAAAGTCCCTGACCCGCAGTTAATTCTACTATTGCAACAGCATTTATCTGAATTACGGATACTCTCAGTAGAGGGAAGAGAATCCCTCACCCAGTGTCTGTTTTTCAGTAAGATTTTGCTCTCACTGTGTACAAAGCAATTCTCTAAAAGGAATTACTATTGTATGAATTTTTTAAAAAATTGTCCACCCCTTAGAAAAATAAACCAACTTACAGTTCTAATGATAAAACTGAAAGTAAAGTACCCAGAGATCTAAGTGAAATGGTTCTCTATTGGGAAGCAGGTATTTACATCACAGGGATTTTTTTTTTTTTAATTCTAAAATTATTTTTTGTGAAATCTGGGGATTTCCAAAAGCCTTCAGACTGTATCTTGATATGTCAAAGATCTATTGCATACAAAGTATTTCTTAAAGTGCCAGATTTTTTTCATCCTAAGAAGAAAAATGAAGCAACTAATGTGAACAAGAAAATGATTCTATATGACTTACTCAAGGGATGAATGGGAAAGAGATTCAGTTAATTACAACCTTATTCCTACACTCTCAATTCTGCTTTGATGTCCATTTTTTAGGGAAAATAATCATGAGGATTATGCATTTTGCTCAATATCAAATGCATGTGTATTAAATCCCTCAACCACACAGCAATTTACAAGAAAACTGTCCACGATGAGAGAGTTAAAATATAATTAGTGACTCAACATTTTGCCTCAGGAGATTGGCATTCTTTTTTAAAACAATGAGACAAATTCTGAAAACTTCACATCTGAGATTATATTTTATAGCAAAATGCTTCCTTGGTCTAAGCCCTCATTATGTGATTAATTATGTGTCATCCTACTATGCTAGCAATAATAGAAGCAGGCCAAGTTCCAGAAACTATTGCTATTAGTATTTTATATACTGAGAATCTTGGAGATCAATGAAGAAAGAACTCTTTTGAAAGGATAAAAATGAATTGTTATATGGAACAGAAACATTTGGGAAATTAAAGCAAAATCCTATTATGTACAAAATAAAATCTGTAAATGGGCAAGAAGCTATGTAATAGTAATACAAACAAAAACAACATGCCTTTTCCATAACTCAGAGGCCTTGCTTTAGAATGACAGTGAATTTAGGCAATAAAATCTTTGGTCTGGCTCGGCGCCTGTGGCTCAATGGGCTAAGGTGCTAGCCACGTACACCTGAGCTGGCAGGTTCGAATCCAGCCTGGGCCCGCCAAACAACAATGACGTCTGCAATCAAAAAATGGCCGGGCACTGTGGTGGGCGCCTGTAGTCCCAGCTACTTGGGAGGCGGAGGCAGGAGACTCGCTTGAGCCCAGGAATTGGAGGTTGCTGTGAGCTGTGATGCCACAGCACTCTATCCAGGGTGACAGCTCCAGGTTCTGTCTCAAAAAAAAAAAAAAAAATTAAAAAAAATTAAAAAAGAATAAAATCTTTGGTCTGTGCCTATCATATATGTACAGCTACCTGAATATTCCTGTGTGGAATGTATATGGAGCATGTGTTTTTCTTTTTTTCTAAAATAAATGTAATAACTAAGGGTACGTTTGGGCTTCTTGGAGTCATTGGACCTTAGGTCACCTGGCTCAAAAGTCCTCCCTTCAATTTTAAAGTGAGAACTAGGTCCTTTTTGGGTGGAATGATTTTCCTATTTCATCATAGGATCTTTGTTTTCTTGGAATATAAGAGCCCTCCTGTGTCATGCAATTTCCATAAATTCTAAAGGATTTTCTATTTACTTGTGGATTTCATAACACCAAGTCTGCCCTGCCCCTTGCTACTTTCAGAATAAATGCTGAAGATAACTTTATAATAGGGTAAAAGCCAATTCATTAAGTATAAAAACACCTCATTTTATTAGAACGCCTTTACTTTCAAATTTTACCCTAAAGATAGCCTGATAATTGTGGAATTGAAAGAATAATCATTTAATTCCAGGGGAGAGAGAAATTACCTTCTAGCAGATAAGATTGCTTAAAAACTCAGCCTTACAGAGATAAATAGAGATGTATGAAGAATGTAATTATTTTGTTGACCATTTTCCTGTTACTTGCCCTAATTTCTTATGACAATCAGAACTTAAAATATATATTTTTTCAGAAATAGAATCTTGCTCTATTACCTGGGCTACAGTGCATGGCTTCATCATAGCTGACAACACCCTCTAACTCTTGGGCTCAAGTGATCTGCTCTGCCTCAGCCTCCTGGGTAGCTGGAACTACAGGCAGGCACTACCAGGGTTGGCTTTTTTTTTTTCTTTTTTGTAGAGCTCACTATTGCCCAGGCTAAAATATTCTTTTGAAATCTGCATTAGATAAATAAACTACTGGTTTGAGAAAAGCATCTGGTTCACTGGGCCTTTGCAAACAGCATGAATAAAAGCATGGCTACATGTGGGGAACACAGGGACAGCCTGGAACTGAGGGCCTGAAGGAGGACCACCAAGAGCCAGTGCCTTGCCTAGGAGCTCTCTCAGGCAATGCAACTAAAAAGTTTTCCCTTTATTAAGAGTTAAAACCTTGGGCGGCTCCTGTGGCTCAGCGAGCAGGGCGCTGGCCCCATATACCGAAGGTGGCGGGTTCAAGCCCGGCCTCGGCCGAACTGCAAAACAAAAAAATAGCCGGGCGCTGTGGCGGGCGCCTGTAGTCCCAGCTACTAGG
>CAUYON010188841.1:0-10243 GCA_963573935.1 Arctocebus calabarensis | reverse complement strand
CCCGAGTAGCTGGGACTACAGGCGCCCACCACAGCGCCCGGCTATTTTTTTGTTTTGCAGTTCGGCCGAGGCCGGGCTTGAACCCGCCACCTTCGGTATATGGGGCCGGCGCCCTACTCGCTGAGCCACAGGAGCCGCCCTCTTTTCCTTTTCTTAAAAGAACACCAGTTTTACTGAGTTAGGGCTATACCCTTATGACCTATTTAATCTTAGTCACTTCCTTAAAGGTTCTATCACCAATTATAGTCACATTGTGGGTTAGGACTTTCATATATGAATTTGGTGGGGGGGGGACACAATTTAGTCCAGAACAGTCAACTTCTTCTTATCTCCCTAGAACAAAAGATGCTATATTTAGCATTTATGATGCAGTCATAGCTCTGCCCAGCCCCCAAGTTCCATAAAGAGCAAAGAGGAGGTGATTCATGAAAGTCATCATATGGAAGGGCAATTCACTGCACCATCACTGCTGGCATGATCACCATCATCCTTATCTGGAGACTTTAACAACCTTATTCATAATCTGTTTGTTGGTTCACAAGTAGAACTTGAAAATTGAACTTATTCATCAAGGTTTATTGAGCATGTCTGATGTAGCTGACTAGCTACTTTGGGTGGGGAGGACACCAAGATGAATACGGTTGCAGTTTTTTAGGAATGTTTAAACACACATACACACTCCTACAATCCAACGTAGAAAGTGATGAATAGGGTGGCACCTGTGGCTCAGTGAGTAGGGCACCGGCCCCATATACTGAGGGTGGTGGGTTCAAACCCGGCCCCAGCCAAACTGCAACAAAAAAAATAGCTGGGCCTTGTGGCAGGCACCTGTAGTCCCAGCTACTTAGGAGGCTAAGGCAAAAGAATCACCTAAGCCCAAGAGCTGGAGGTTTCTGTGAGCTGTGACGCTATGGCACTCTACCAAGGGTGACAAAGTGAGACTCTGTCTCTAAAAAAAAAGAAAAAAGAAAGTGATGAATAAATACCCTGGAAGAAGTAATAGAATATACTATGTAGGCTTGGCACCTGTAGCTCAAGCGACTGGAGTGCCAGCCACATGCACCGGAGCTGGTGGGTTCAAATCCAACCCGGCCCACCAAACAACAATGACAACTACAATCAAAAAATAGCCAGGCATTGTGGTGGGTGCTTGTAGTCCCAGCTACTTGGGAAGCTGAAGCAAGAGAATCACTTAAGCCCAAAAGTTTGAGGTTGCTGTAAAAACTGTGATGATGTGGCACTCTACCCAGGGTGACAGCTTGAGACTCTGTCTCAAAAAAAAAGAGAGAGAGAATATACTATGTGATTTCAAAGAGAAATAAATATACATCAATAATAATCATCATACTTTGTTTTAAGCATCTACCAAGTACTGAGCACAGTTAGTTTAATCATGATTCTTAATTTTCAGGATCTTACATGATAAGATAGACAAAAGTCAACTGATAATTTACTAAGTACCATATGAATCAACGCGTAACGGATCGTGTTTAGTATTCTCTCAGATGCAAAGATGATTAAAACACCTGTCTTACCCTCTATACACTATATAAATAGGACTATATATGCATGAGTGGTCAGCAGAATAAATTGCTGCATAGATGAGGAAAAACCTGTTCTCATTCTCTCCCAGCCAGAGATAGGCATCTCTGAGGAAGGAAAGGGAAGGTAACCTCAGACCTGTTGGAACCACGGACAGTCATGGGGTGTGGTGACAGCAGCCCTAATCTACAGAGGGATGCTAGAGGAGAAACTATGACTTTGTCTGCAGTGCCTTGGTGCCTGGTCAGTTGCCTGAGGAAAGTATAGAGAGGTGAGACAAGGGATTACATCCTCAGCAGAATTAGCCCCTGCTGGGGAATTCTTCAGTGAGACTATCCAGCTCAACCCTCAATGGGACAAAGGGAGAGGAGTGGAGGAAAGGTTGATAAAAAGTGTAAAGAGATGGCTGGGTGCCTGTAACTCAAGCGGCTAAGGCGCCAGCCACATACACCAGAGCTGGTGGGTTCTAATCCAGCCCGGGCGGGGCGTTGTGGCGGGGGGGCCTGTAGTCCCATGTACTTAAAAAACTGAGGCAAGAGAATCGCTTAAGCCCAGGAGTTGGAGGTTGCTGTGAGCTGTGATACTACAGCACTCTACCCAGGGTGACAGCTTGAGGCTGTCTCAAAAAAAAAAAAAACGTGTAAAGAGGGGCTTTTAAGCAAGGCCAGGTGTTTTCTTCCCACCATCCTCAACTAGGGCGATTCCCTGCCCTCCAGCACTGTCTGTGGTCGTGGAGAGACGCTACTACTTGACAATGAGGTAGGCGGAGGCCTCATGTCAGTGCTGGAGTACACAGGAGAGGTGATGTATGTACATTTGGGATTGAAAATTAGGAAAGGATCGAGGGTAGGGGGAGAGCACTGACCAAGTAGTAAAAGCAGGCGCAGAGGAGGCACGGAGCACCTGCTGGGCACCGGGAGCTGTCTGGAGTCACCTCACTTGATTCTCAGCCAGGCGGGCCTCGGACGCAACAGACCCGGCTTGGGGCCGAGGCTCATTAGCTTGCCCAGCACACGCTGGAGCCTGCCCCTCCCGCTGGTGAGCTCCGCTCGAGCCCCGGCCACTCCGACCCTCTCCTGCGTTGGGAGTGACTGCAACAATTTGTCTCAGCATCTTTATGTTGTTTTCCAGAGCAGATGGAGTTGTGACGGCTGATGTCACAGGGTGTGTGTTGAGCGCACGTGCGCTCTGGCACCAGCGCCGCCTCTCCTGCCCCGCGCCAAGGAACCCGACGACAGCGCAGTCCCCATGGCGCGCCGCCGCCCAGCTCCAGGGGCTGCTCCGCGAAGACCTGCGGCGCCCGGGTGGCGCGGGAGACTGGAGCTGCCGGTGGGCGGGGAGGAGCCATTGTGACCTGGCCAGTCCCTCCCCTCCCCGGCACTGTGATGCTGCAGGGCAGCTGCTGGCCCAGCATGTCTGTCCCCGGCCCCCTCCCTCCCAGAGTGTCACAACAGCGGAGGCGGCTGTATCTGGAGCAGTTGGGGTGGGCAGGCCCAGCTGGGAGGCGAGCCGGCGAGGAGAGCTGCCGCGATGGTGAGGCTTCCCGGGGCCAGGGCCGGGGCCGAGGCCGGGGCGGGGGCCGGGGCGGGGGTCAGGGCGCGCAGCGGCGCCTGGCGAAGAGCAGCGTCTACGCGAGCGGATCCACAGCTCGGGGCCCGAAGCGCTCCAAGTTTCCTGGAGCGGACGGGTTGTCAGTTCAGGGCTGAGAGGTCTCCGCACCGTTGGGCCGGGGACACCTGAGGCTAGTGCCCTTTATCGCTCGGGGAAAGTAGAGATTAGGGGCGAGTAGCTCCTTAAAGGGACCTACGGGGGATTTGCGCAGGCAGGTGAGGGAAGGCCAGGCACAGGGAGCCCGGAGGAGACGCGGGCGACATCCTGAGGGCTCCTCAGAGCGGCAGCTTGTGGACCAGAATGAGAAGAAAAGGGGGGGAGTCCAAGGATTCCAGTCGGTGGTCTGTGCCAGGGCGGTTGGAGGTGTGGAGGCCGTCAAGTCCCCAAACCCCCCCAAAGGTGACAAGACCCCAGAATGTGACTGAAGACTTAGGGGGCCACAGTCTTCATCCCCCACGCTCGTGGGTCGTCCTCTGCATCCCCGCGCCATCGGCTTGGGGTTTGGAGCACCCACAACTCAAGCGCGGCCGGGTCCTCCTAGCGCGGTTTCCCAGGCACCTGACACTGGTGCCAACTGTCTAAGCCAGAAGGACCTGGACACTCAGAAGTGTCCCCCGCCCCCCACGAAGACCAGGGATCTCAGACTTCTGGTTTTGCTTCCCATCCTGGCGTAGGGGCTAAGCTGCTGCCGGCTCCCACGCCGCGTATCTTTTCAGTTCGCCCACGCGGACCTTGTTTACCCCGAGGGCCGCTCCAAACTCTGTAGTTGCACTGTAGGTAGTTCCATTTTTAGGTAGCTCCCCTCCATAGAACCGCCCCCCGCAACTGCATGCCCCAAGGTGGCTAAAATTTGCCTCCGCTTTCCCGGACGCCTGGAATCCAGGAATCTCTCCTAGAGCCCTGACATTTCAGCAGTAGGGAGGTGGGCTGTAAAGGTACGGGTGGTGGGAGGGGACAGAATAAGCCGGCCTCACCCGCCAAGGTCAGATACTCTGGGCACTCTTGATGCACAGTGTCAGTGACCTAGAAGGCCCGGCAAGAACCGTCCCTCCTCCCCCGCCCCCAGGGCCCTCTGGCTCTGGCTGGAGTTCAGCTCGCCTAGCTCCAGGTTTGTCCATCCCTCTCCTCCACCCCTCCTTCCTAAGCATCCTCCCAGAAACGAGTGGAAGCTTGAGGAACTTGGGAATATTTGGAAGGGCGGCCAGAGGAACCCATCTCTGCCTGAGGCTGGTGTTGCTGGGCCATAGTAGGAGCCCAGAGCTGGGAGTTCAGAATTTTGGCTCCTGGCTCTGCAGCTAGCTGTGTGACTTCGAGAAGGTCACTTAGCCTCTCTGAACTAGTTTTTCTCACCTACAAAATGAAGAGGGCTCCACATCGTTTTTATTTTAAAGCATTTTATTGTAGAGAATTTCAAACATAAACGAAGGGTCAATTAATATAATGAACATCCTATTTCAACAATTACTAACTTATGCCCAACTTATGCTTCATTTATTCCTCCCTCTATTATTTTGAAGCAAATTCTAGACTTCACACCCTAGAATTGAAATTTAATTTTTTTTTTTTTTAGAGACAGAGTTTCACTTTGTCATCCTCAGTAGAGTGCTGTGTCATCACAGCTCACAGCAACCTCTAGCTCTTGGGCTTAGGCGATTCTCTTGCCTCAGCCTCCCAAGTAGCTGGGACTACAGGCGCCCACCACAATGCCTGGCTATTTTTCTTGTTGTTGTTGTTGTTGTTGCAGTTTGGGAGGGACCAGGTTTGAACCCACCACCCTGGGTATATGGGGCTGGCACCCTACTCACTGAGCCACAGGCGCCACCCCAATATTTAATATCTATAATAAATACAGCTAGTGCTTTAAAATTTTCAAGAGGCTTTCCTTGCATGTTTTAATTTTGGCCTGAACACCACAGTAACTCTCAGAGTGGAGTCTAAAGGATGCTTACAGGACAGTCAAAGATGGTAACCCAGCCCTTAGAGCAAACCTCAGCGTTCAGTAGACAAGTTACTGAAGATACCTGGTAAATCAAAAATTTAAACCATAAAACCTTATTTGATTTATTGTTTTGAAACCTTATTTTAAATTTCTTAATTTCTTAAGAATTTAGATACTTAACTGACAACCTGATTAATATTTTGAGAAGGCAAAGTCTTTTATTTATTTTGAAAAAGTGAATTTTATATAGTAGATTCTATTTAGAACATGTACTCTGTGTGCATGGTACTGTTCTGATGGGCAAAATAATTTTTTTTGCTGAACATTTCCCACTCATAGAAGCTCTTTTAAAACATCCTTTGATTCATTCATAAAAGGCTGAAATGATGAATCTAGACCCCAAGAATCCCATACTGGAGAAACTACTTTACTTCCTCCAAGAATTAAGTTTCAGACAACTGTCCTCCATTGCTCCTCTTCTCCTGTGGGGGCTTCTTTGGTGTTAAGGAGAATTAGTTGTGACCATAGTATAAGTTATGAGTAAGTAATATGTAACTAATCTTTATGCCTATTTTTAAAAAGAATTCTCTGGTTTCTAGGCAGTGGAGCAATTTTCTGTGTGAATTTCCCCCACCCCTGCCCTCTTCTCCTCAACCACCCACTCCGCCATACCAATATATCTTTTAGCTCTTCTGTACTGGAGTCTAAAGTGGCACAGCTGGTAAAAAGCCGAGTAGGGATTGGAACTTACATCCAAAGCTTCTGTTGCAACCAGCAGGCTAACCCTATAACTGCTGCAGGTGTCCTAGCAAGCAGCTTTCCTGGAAACTGAGACTATGACACCTTTGGGGGGATGTGCTATGGCCAGGTGTCCCAAGCACATGTCAGTGGTACCAGGACACAGAGAAAGTGGCTGTGGTTTATGGAGAGGTGGGAACACGTGCCTCATAGTCTTTTAACTCCCTTCCTTTTGGACTGGGGAGCCCTAGTTGAGTTCAGATGGGAATCTGCAGTAAATGGCAACAAAGAGTCTGCTCCTGTAAAAATATGCAGTTAGAGGGGAGGAGAGGCGTCCTGGGGGTGCGGTGGCCCAGACACTGCTGTGTTTTCTGCAATCGCCCTGTGTGGGTGGGTGGGGCTCTGAAGGTTGATATGTGCATTCTGACCTCAGAGCCCCTGCGTGGGTGCCAGGCCTGCAGGTCACTGTTGCCTCCTCCCTTCCCACCACTAAGCGCAGGTATCTCCAGGGGCCACTGCGTACATGCCTCTGATCAGGGAGCCTGGGTTCACGGGCGGTGGACAGGTGCAAAGCTGCCGGGCAGTCAAGAAGGGACTGGTGAGTTAATGGTATTATTGAGTGTCCCTTCTGAGGGGTTCTTGAGTGACCTTCAAGGGAAAATTGGAAGTTAAAAAATATTTTTTGAAAAGGAAATAGCTGGTGAAGGCAAGGCCAGTGAGGACGGTTGGGTGGGAGGATGTGGCACACTGGGAGTCAGTCAGGGGGGATGTGAACCAACTGTTCCTTTTCCCTTGGGCCACCAAGGGACTGCATGCACACTCTGTGGCCTTTGTGGTTGGCGTCTCCCTTGTCAGTGTCTTCCTGTTAGAATTTCTCCCAGATGATAAGCTGTGGAAGAGAACAGGAAATGGATCAGGCACGATGTGGATCAAATTAAACTCCTTAGCTCTCTCCAGCACCTGCCCCCAATGTCAGTCAGAGCCCAAGGTCTTTTGATGTCATAGTACCTCTTATGCTGGGATCCTCCTTACCAGACACCCCCGACATGTCCCAAGTCAGTCCTAGATGAACCCCATCGCTACAATTGCCATATCTATCATCAGAGCCCCTATCCTGGACGACCTTCACTCATTAATGTTAATTTAGGTCGACCCTTTATTTTTGCAGTTCTGGCTTGCTACCTGTTCTTTGTTCTGAGTGATGCTGATTCTAAATATAATCTATTATTGAAGGGTTCAGAACAGAGATAATGCAGATAATATTTCATGAATCACATTTGTTCTAAGTTTAATTGTCCCTGTAACACTGCAGATCTGCTTTTTGCTTGCCATCCTTAACCTAGCTTTTAAAATATATGTGATCTATTGTTTCAGCCTAACAGCTAGAAATAATTTGGTGTAATAATGTGCTCCCTTAAAGCAACTGTGTGGCATTTGAGCACACAGGGTCAAGGGAATGTGGACTGGTCTCAGGTTTGCACACAGCATACACTATAGTCAGTGCCAGCTTCTTTCCTAGTAATATGCCAGTTTTTCTATTTTGTGATACTTAGAAATAATTTTTTTAAAGATATAGGCTCTTGCTCTGTCACCCAGGCTGGAGTGCAGTGGCATGATTGTAACTTACTAGAGCCTTGAACTCTTGGGCTCAAGTCCTTCTCCTACCTCAGCCTCCTGAGTAGCTGGGAATATAAACTTGTGCCACCACACATGGCTATTTCTTTTCTTTTCTTTTTTTTTAGGATATAAGAGCATACGTTTATTTTATATTACAAAAAGGAAAGAGAATGGAGGGAAGAGATGAAAAAGAGAGAGAAGAGAGCAGAGAGCAGGGAGTGAGAGAAGGGAAGGTGGTGAAGGGGGAGGAAAAAGAGGTGAGAATGGCATCCTACAGAAAGCAAGGAAGAATGCCAGCTCACACGGCTAATTTTTTAAATTTTAGTTTTATAGAGACAGGATCTCACCAAGTTGCACAGGCTGGTCATAAACTCCTGCCTTAGCCTCCCAAAGTGCTGTACTGGAATTACAGTCTTGAGCCACTGCGCTTAGCTGGAAATGTTTAAAGCCACAAAGCCTCCTTCTTTCTATTCAGAGCAGTGATGAGTTTATCTTGGTCCTCTGAGAACAAAGCAGGAGGAAATAACTAATCTTAAAATATGAAGAATATAAGATTGACATAAGAAAGGGTTTCCGGCAGTGGAATTATAAAACGGATACAAGGTTATAGAACTTCCTTTTCTTGTGTTCTGCAAAACATAGGCTCCCTTTACTGGGGGGGATGGCCACAGGTGGCCCAGAAGCTTCACGCACTCTTCCCCTTGTGAGCCTACGCTCCAGCCAAACTGAACAGTTTGTGGGACCAGCTCTAAATTTTCCTGCTTCTTGGTCACATTTCTCCTACATCTACCTAAAATACCCTTCAGGTCATCTTGGCATGTCTACATTTTTCAGGTTCCCTGTGAGTATTCCTTGTTTAGGAAATTTAGAAATTGTCTTTTTCTCCTTTGGATTCCCATTGCATCTGATCCCTCACTGCTTAGGCACTGGCCCCTCTCCTTGCTACTGTGGGCCAGGCTCTAAGAGGGTTCCCATTCTAATCATTCCTGTGTACACTGAGCGCCTGCCACTTTCAAGCTCCAGGCTCAGAGCGAGGGTTCATTAAAGGAAACAAAGCTCCTTTTCCCTCACAGAGCCCTCTCCCTCTACTAGGGAGGAAAACTAAAGAAATGATAATACAGGCTCGGCGCCTGTGGCTCAACGGGCTAAGGCGCAAGCCACGTACACCTGAGCTGACAGGTTCGAATCCAACCCGAGCCCGCCAAACAACAATGATGGCTGCAACCAAAAAAAAAAAATGGCCGGGTGTTGTGGTGGGCGCCTGTGGGGTCCTAGCTACTTGGGAGGCAGAGGCAGGAGACTCGCTTGAGCCCAGGAATTGGAGGTTGCTGTGAGCTGTGATGCCATGGCACTCTATCTGGGGTGACAGCTTGAGGCTCTGTCTCAAAAAAAAAAAAAAAAGAAAGAAATGATAATACAGTGCAATAAATGCGATGATTAGGCTGAAGGGGACTGCGGGAGCAGATGGCAGGGGCCCTAGGTTGGCTTAGGGGCCTCCAGATTTCCCGCAGGAAATGTCATCTGACTTGGGGGCTGAAGGATGAATGGCAGTTAGCCCAGTCCCTCTCAATGCCTTCCGGCTCATGACAATCCAAAAAATATTTGTTATATGAATGAACAGAATAGGTAACTTCCGTGTAGGTCTGTGTGTCCTACCCCAGGAAAGGGACTCCTAGGTCTCTTCCTTCATCTTCACCCCCTACATAGTTGAGCACTGCAGCTATAGCAGCACATGGGGAGCCCCCACATCTCATAGGGATCCAGGAGAACAGAACTTGTCTGAGCGCCTCAGGCCCAGGTTCGAAATAGAACTCAGAGAGTAGTGTGAGCAAGAAAGCATGAGCTGCCATTGGCCAGAGAGGAGAATCTGAAATACGAGTTTGGAGCAACCGTGTTGACTTAAATATCCTCTGCTGGGTCAGCTTACCCTTTGCCCTAACTCCCCACCCCCACGCCCAGCTGCACACACTGGCCTTGAGAAACAGACTCCTGCTTCTATCAGAGCAGGATGACCCATTTTCAAAGAGGCTACCCCCCATGAGCCATTCACTGTTTCTCTCTGCACCAGAGCATATGCCCGTTCGAAGTTTTGGTTTTCAAGCTGGGGAGTGTGTTACTGTACACTGGGCACAGCTAGGGCCCTCGAATTTCAGTTGCAAGTGAGATAGGAGATTGTGTGGTATGAAGGAAAGAGTTCAAGCTGGGATCAAAAGCCCTGGATTGCAGTGCAGGCTTTTGTTTGTTTTTTTTTTCTTTTTCTTTTTTTTTTTTTTTTGCTGTAGAGCTGTACAGTCTTGAATTTGTCCTTTTGTCTCTCGGAGCCTCAGCTTTTTCTTTTTCTTTTCTTTTCTTTTTGAGACAGAGTCTCACCATTTTGCCCTTGGTAGAATGCCGTGGCATCACAGCTCACAACAACCTCAAACTCATGGGCTCAAGTGATTCTCTTGCCTCAGCCTCCCGAGTAGCTGGGACTACAGGTGCCCGCCACAGCGCCAGCCTATTTTTTGGTTGCAGTTGTCGTTGTCTAGCAGGCCTGGGCCAGGCTCGAACCCGCCACCTTCGATGTATGTGGCTGGCGCCCTACTCACTGAGTACAGGTGCCAAGCCAGCCTCAGCTGTTTCATCTGTAAAACAATAAAAAGGGAATTCTATTAGGTGGTCCATGTGGCCAGTTCATTTCTAGTATCCTGAATATTCTGAGCTGACATAACATCCCTGGCTATGATATGATAGATGCAACTTTTATGTCTGTATATATGTGGGGGTTTTGTTTGTTTTTGAGACAGAGTCTCACTC
>CAUYON010188839.1:0-11132 GCA_963573935.1 Arctocebus calabarensis | reverse complement strand
CCAGCTCAGGTGTACATGGCTGGTGCCTTAGCCCGTTGAGCCACAGGCACCGAGCCCACTTCCATGTTTTAGATGAATGTTGACATTTCGTGCAGGGTACCTGCTATCTGGGGCAGGGGCTGTAGCTTCTCTTCTCATAGTGTGTATGGCTCTGGACTCAGCATGGCGGTGGCTATCAGCATTCTGTGAGATCCAGTAGGAAGTCTGTGACTTAGTCCACAGTATTGCACACTCAGAAGCCCTTCCTCCTGTCATCTGATAGCTTGGACTGCATTGTGCATCTGCTTGACCCTGATATCGCACCTCCAGGTCATTTCACATCTACTTCATCCAGATGTCTCCCCACACTAGATACACAATGGTTGTTTCAGAATACTTGCTAAAGGCAAAGGAGATGAATGTTCTATAGGAGGATGTGTGCAAAAGTGCTTTAGATTTTAGGTGGTGAAGTCAGTTGAAGTTCAAGTTCAGTTGAAGTTCACCTCAAAAGTGCCAAAATATGCCCCCTAAGACATTCAGTGCTTCACCTTCCTCATTGTCTTTTCTGAAATGTTTTATTCTCAGTAAGGTCTTTCTGACCACTCCCTTTAAATTGTTCTATACATACTTTTCTAGAGTTTATTTGTAGATAAGAAAAGTTCCATTTTTTAATTTTAGTACTTATCTGACATGTTTGGCTTCTTATTTATTTAATTTATAAATTGTTAACCTCAGGCAGGGGATTTTGTCTCTTTACCCCTCTGTTCCTATGTTTCAGAACCATATTTGATATGTGTGTAATAAGCACTCAGCAAATGAATGGAGAAAAAAACAAATCTGCTCTCTTTTCATTCTCTATGTCTGCTTCCTCCTCTTCTTCCTAGAATGGCTTTTTTCCATGTCTCCACTCCATACACAGAAAACAGTTCTTTTATAGATATCCAATTTTCATGTTACAGTTCCAACTACATTCAGAGATTGAATTGCTGTTTCTCAATCTCAACCCCAAATTCCCAGGTGAGAAAATAGAATTGTATGTCCTGGTCCAATCTTAGGAGCAAGGTATATCAGGGACATAAATAATTCACTCAGATAGTTGCCAGGATCTACTTTTCTGGGAGGGGGAGATAATTCTAAGACAAGGATAATTGTGTATTGAGTGGGAACTTGGTATCCACTCAAGGCAAAAGAGGGCTGATGAATACTCTCCAAATAATTTAAAATTTCCCAAATTTTTAAAATAGATTTACAAAAGGATATCTTACTCATTTTTGTAAGCCTAGCTTCTAGCACACAAAGTTCCCAGGGACAGACCTCATGGTTTGAATTGTCTCTGTGGACTATCTAATGGATTTGCATATTTAGTAATGTTTTTGTTCTATTGATGACAATGTGGGAAAATGGTAAAAAGTGAAAATTGATTATTTGATAATAATGTAATGAAAGAAAAAGATAATCTACAGCATTTAGGGGTAAATGATTTTAAAGAGGTGGCGGTGGGGAGGGGGTTTAGGATTTGCCTTAGGAAAGAGCCATCTTATATTAAAATGCATAAATACACTTGGGGAACTAATGTTTTGATGCAAGGGCTTGACTACAGGATAATAGCCTCCAAGTTGTCCCTTGCTGTTTGGTAACGTTAATGGACGGGAAGTGAGTAATGATTTATAAAGTGATGTTGGAGCTGTAGTTAACAAGTTTTCCTGACCACAGTGCACTGTGCACAAGGAAGCAACAGTTGCAGTTCATAGAAAAGGGAAGGGGCTTTTCTTCATTGTTCCTGCCCCATACATTGTTCAGTTTCGAAGGTCCCTCCCCCTCTCTTTCCTTCTGACAATACGTAGCCTAAGGATGACCTCTGAGGGAGCCTTTACAGCAGGTTGTCAGATAAAATACTGAATGCTCTGTTGAATTTGAATTGCAGATAAATAGAAATAATATTTTTCAGTACAAGTATGTTCCAAATATTTTATAGGGTAAACATACACTAGGGTGTTTTTTGTCGTTTATTTAAAATTCCAATTTAACTAGGTGTCTTTTTATTTATTACCTCTGGCAATTCTACTTACCTCCCATATTGCTTGGTAAGAGGCTATTAACTGAGATGAAAAGCTTTCGTTTGGAGGACGATGGCAGATCTACCAAAGCATAGAGGCTTAACACCAAGCTGTGGCAGAAAAAAATTTCGTGGTTATTAAATACTCTTGAGTTGATGGGGAGTTTGGAGTGCTCTCATTGAATGGGCACAAGTAGGTATATAGGCCACACCTTTTGGGTGCAGGACATAACTACAAGAGGGATTCTGCCTAACAAATTCAAATATTATGACTTGTTTGTACCCTCACTTTAACATGAATTAAAATACATAAACAAACAAATAAATACTCTGAGTCGACGTCTAATAGTTTAAAAGGGTGACACTATTTATACGCCAGTGTTGGCAATGTGTTGGATTAAAAAAAAAAATTCTCTCTACATTTAGAAGAGCAAGCCTGGTAAAACCACAGAATGAGCCAGACAGAAGGACCTAAAGATTCATATCTCAGTTTACCTCGTTTTATAGAAAAGAGAACTGAAATGACAGTTAAAAGATTTTTGGAGTCCGATCTGAAAAATCCAGGGGATATCACTAAGTTGGGGGAAATGGCTGAATGATTTATCTGAGCTTTAGTTTTCTCCATGTGGTGAAGTAGAGATGGACATATTTAACTTAGAGAATTCTAGTGAGGGTTAGATGAGTCAATGTAACCCCCTAGAACTGCTTTGTGTGGTTCAATGTGTGCTGCTCCCCAGAGCTATCACCCAACAAGCTGGTCAGCTGGCCTGAGTCTCCTCACATCCGTCCGTCACCCATCAGGCTGAGCTTGAGTGTCAGGAAGTGGTAATTTGAATCATCATTGTGCTCTGATGAAAGTAGGGTATAGAGCAATTTACCTCTGTGGGATAAATTATAAGTTTTTACATTGGCCCTATTAAGCAATAACGCAGGGAAGAGAAACAGTGTACATCTGAGAAACAAAGCAAAACAAAAACAAAATCCAGAAACAAAACGAACAGAACATCTATCAAAAACCCACAGGTGGCTCTTTCTCTGAGAGTGGGCACATGTGTTTTTATTCTGGGAACCCTGAGTAATCTAGGCATCTTTGGTGAAGCAGGAACCTCATTTGTTGATGCTTCTCTCAAACTTCAAAACTTTGATTTTATTCAACTTGAGATATCTGTTTATGCTATTGTGCCAGTTATTTTCCCTCACCTGCTTATCTTCATATCCTCTAAAGCTGTGGTTCTCAAAATATGGTCCATGAGCCACTAGCAACAGCACCTGGGAACTTCTTACAAATGCAAATTCGGCAAGGTCAACACAGACCTCCTGAATCTGAAACTCTGGAGGTTGGACACTAATCTGTGTTTTCACAACTGATTTTGAGGTTGGCCGGAGCCTGAGAACACTACCCTGTGGCCATCAACCCTGTCTGAATCTGGTTAGTTTGACAGCATCTAATTACAACTTGTGGACACTCAGTAATTGTAAAATGATAATATGGGAATGAAGGACATTTATGTTCATTAAACACAGTTCTAAAATTACACCTGAAAGTTCATTTACAGAAATGGGACTGAGTGATAACGTTTAGAGGTCAATACCATTGAAAGAAAAGCTCCCAGTTACTCATAGCTCCCCGAGAAACAAGAGGCATGTTACACTCTGCAGGGCCACTAGGGAAGAGCCAGGAGCCAAGGGAAAGGAGAAAGTCTAGGCCTGAGCCTTTATTAGAATCGGTTAGTTTCAATAACCCTGGGGCCTTTGAGGCATAGAGGTGGTCTCTAGTTGCTCAGTATCAATCCTTAGAATGACTTAAGGCAGGGGCAATATTGGCTTGGTGTGTAAGAGTTGGACAAGGTGTTTGAGACAGACTAGATATACTTGGTATTTTTGGTGTGCTGTCCAGGCCTGCTAGCCCCAGAGGGTACAATATTTCCCTGGCCAGCAACCTTTTTAAGATGGTACAACATCACAAAATACAGAAAATAAAAAATATGATTAATACAAATATGTGCCAAGAATTATTCTAGATACATTACACCATTTAATGCTGAGGGCAGCTCTATGCAGTTGGTATTATTCCCACCACTTCATAAACAATAAAACTGAAGTTCAGAGGGGTCAAGTAATTTGTCTAAGCTCACACAGCTGCCTGTGATAGAACAGAGATTTAAGATTATATTAACTTTTTTTTTAAAGACTAGTTTAACTTTAAAAGCTCTTTCTAACACGTAACGGTGTATAACATAGACTAGCTTTTCTAACAGTAACGGTATAAATTTGGAAGGACCAAAGAGGAAAAATGATTGGGGAGAACTGAATTGGGAAGTTTCTCAAGCTTGTTAGAGTCTCAGGGAATTATGGTTGGGAGGGGGAAGCTATTAGGGGAGGCACAGCTGCCAGTGATTCTGCATTCATGGGTCTAGGTGGGGGAGGGATGGGATAGACATATACACATCTCTCACAGCCAAGTTTAAAATAATTTAAATGAAGCAAAGTATCCAATTAGAGACGCTTGAGAAAACCAGGCACGTATCATCTGTGTCAGCAGCAAAGGAGAAGAAAATATTTAGCCTTTGCAAGCTGTGATCACTTCAGTAGTATATGATGTTGCCTTACGGAAGAGCCAAAGAATACATTGAATACCTTAGAGAGATTAATTTCCCCAGGAAAAAAAATGAAACAAAGGAAGATCTCCTGATTACATTTAAATATTTCCTTGCCAATGCTTGGGGGAATTCTAGCATTCCTCCTTGCAAAGGAAAGCTTTTGTGCCTGGGAAAAAGGTGATTAGGGCACCCATGACTGGGAGGATAGCGTCCAGGGCAGGGCTGGAAGGGAGGAAGGAGTGTTTCAATAGTAACACAGGTGCAACAGTTTGGAGTGAGTGATGACCTTACAAATGACCCTGGCACAGAGCAGAGGAAACCCAAGGAGAAGATTAATTGAATTACAGCTACAGTACGTATGCATTATATTTCTGCTGTGGAGTGGCTAACCAGATGGGGTAAGGTCAGATTATTGAGGAAAAGGATGAACATATATAGATGAACAGTTTTCCAGATAGGGAACAAATCCTTAGCTTGTTTGCTTTTGAGTATAACATTTTTGGGCTTTGAAAGGGCTCAGTTTATAATCTTTCTTCTTTAAGAACAATCTAATTATTTATGCCAGGATATGGATATGACTAGTACCTCAGGATTTCATGTCAAGATTATGGTTGGCAAATTGAGATAAGGAGTAAAACATTTGCTTTATCACACAATTTTTCACTTTCCAAGATAATCGATGGTAGGATTTCTTATAATTTAAGTTTTATCCATATATCTTTTACTTAGCAGTATATGTTGCTAAAATATTCTTTGTGGATATTTTATCACATGCCATGTTTTCTAAGATTATTGATATGATTTCATATTTCCTTGGAATAGGATTACATGTTCATCACTTTCAGGGCCATGATGAAGTTGATACCCAGATGCTTGCTTTATCTCTCAAAGGCATTAGTTTGTTTATGGTAATTAAAAGTTTAGATTATCCAGTTTCTCAGTCTTTTATTTATGTATTATATGTTTAATTCTGTTCCTGTAATATCTTGTGTCCATGTATCCCCCGATTTTTTAAAGTAAGTATTTTAAAGTTTTTCCCAATATCCCTTTAGATAACTAGGCAGGAAGCAACTTCACATATTTCAAGGTCTAATAAGTATGATTGCAATTCAGAAAATGTATATTAAGTCCCCCCAAATAAGAGAATTACTATGGAATGAGCATAAGAAATAAACCTGTTAGGATGGGCAGAAACATACATAATGTTTTAAAACATCATGAATTTTTGAATAAGACAGACCAGAATTCAAATCAGGCTTCATATCTTCCCACAGACGGGTAACTGGGTAAGTGAGTTAAGTTCTGAGTCTCAGTTTTTTCACCTGTAAGATAGAGACATGATGGTTGTGAGAATTAGGTGAATTAATGTACACCCAGCACCTAGAATTCCACGTGCATATAGTAGCCCTAAAACACAGAAGGACCCACCTACTAACCTACCACCCCCTTTCCAGCTTAAACAACAGTTTAAGAGAAAATATGGTGTGTTAGGACTGCTGAAATGGGACTTAGGCTGGGGGATAATCTACCTATTTGATCTTTTTTTTTTTTTTTGAGACAGAGCCTCAAGCTATCACACTGGATAGAGTGCTGTGACATCACAGCTCACAGCAACCTCCAATTCCTGGGCTCCAGCGAGTCTCCTGCCTCTGCCTCCCAAGTAGCTGGGACTACAGGCGCCCGCCACAACACCCAGCCATTTTTTGGTTGCAGCTGTTATTGTTGTTTGGCGGACTTGGCCTGGATTCGAACCCCGCTAGCTCAGGTGTACGTGGCTGGTGCCTTAGCCCGTTGAGCCATAGGAGCCGAGCCTCCCTCTTTGATCTTAAACACTTTATTTTCACCTGAGACTTGGCTGATTTGTGTGTAATACCCACTCAATCACCTTCCTGCCCAAGTTCCTTTCTTCGCGGCTCTTGCAGATCCCACAGTGTTGGGTAATGCTCTGGTATGGTGAGATCCTGTTGGCCGGCTCCAACAGCGTCTCATTGCTCACCACTAAATAAGGTTTATTGAAATGTGAAGAGTTTAGGTTTCATTGTGACTTTAGTGACCCGCATTTAAGGACCACAGCAAGCCCTGCCTGCTTAACAACAATATTGTGAGGAGCCAAGAAAGAAGGGAGAGCCACTCACGCAATGTAAAGTTGCTGCACAAATGTTCATTAAATCTTTGTGCCTTTATTCCTACAGCTCTGAAGACTTTGTCCTTCCTTTCAGAAAGCTTAAATTACTTTGTTTATTTTACTTCATTTAATCTTACCATATCTCCTTAAAGGAAAGCGCTAATTGCTTGGTTTAATAAACTCCCTTCTGACGGTCTATTAGCTATTTTGTCCTTTGTAAGTTGTGCACAGTGACAGCAGGACTGGCTTTGAGGCCTTTCAGGGTTTTCTACTTAAAGTCTTTCCTAGGGAGCCTAACATCAAAAGTATAAAGGAAGGAGGGGATGATATTTTATTTCAGTTCTCTCTCTCTTTTTTTTTTTTTGCAGTTGGCAACACAGTTTGATATGGTTTTTGAAGAAATAAAAATAAAGTTAATAATAAAAACAGTGGGCTAGACTATGATCAATATGTATTTTAGGATTATATAGGTCTCCAGAATTCTAAAGCAGTAACCAAATAAAGGAATTCTCTAGAAGCATCTCACCCCGTGTACCTGACTCCCTGGAACTGTAGCTCTGTAATTGGCATTGGAATCATCCTGCAATTTAGAACATAATACTTGGGAGAATCTATATGCCTGCTCCACACAGCATTATGTCTTATTTGTACTAATAATGATATCATTGCTATTTATACTGTAATAACCCTTCTGGTGATTTTATTTCCTATTAGAACTTTTTGTGCTTTAATTCGTGACTCTCTTCTACTAGACTTTAAACTCTTTTAGCCACAAAAGCCAGGGATCAGGGTTATTGATGCGTAATGTAATTGATAATACATATTTGTATTTTTCTATCTTCAAGGCAACTAACATGCCACAGCTAGTCATCATAAATAGTTTCCCCTATTTTGAGGAAAAGCACATATTGCGTCATAGAATCACAAAATTATAGAGCTGAAAGGGAAATATGAGACCACCTAATTTGATTTCTTAATTTTACTGTTGAGGAAACCAAGACTTTTCCAGAGATCTTTATGAGTCTTCCTATTTCTATTTAGCCTCACATTTTATTTGGGGATTATATGGAATGCTTGGTATTATGGTGAGATTGATTATTCAATAAGGGGTTCAAATCTGGTCCTTGGTGACATTTAACACATCCAACTGGTAACTGGGCAAACAGTTATTACACTTCCTTTCCAGAGACAGCACCTCTTAGGGTACTTTTCCATGCGAATACTTAAAAACCTTTTTATAAAAGTCACACACTATTAGAATAATATTGTGAAGAGTAAAGTCAGGTATTTGATGGAACAGAACTAATTTGTGATTTTGGTGGCACCAACCCAAAATGTTTTGTCTTCTTACGTCAATTTCCCCAAGACTATTTTATTCTTAATATAATGAACACTTTTGTGTGCGTGGGAGGGTGTTCTTTGAAATAGTCTAAATATTAACATATGTACAAAACCTTCTGCTTTGTGCTTCCCTGTTTCCATAAGCTAAGTCTTTCAAAACATAATTTTGAAATGATAGCATATCTCTGTTCTATAAACTGATGAGAATCATCACAAATGTCTCCAACACAGTTGTCCTTAACTAACGATGGCACTTTGAAAAAGCCTGCATTTCATTGGTGGCTAGCATCCTCCCTAGAGCAACACAGTGGCCTCTCTAGTAGCAAGACCACATGGTGTACAATTCTGAGTGTCTCTGTGGGATATTCACACTGAATCCGGGATAGATTCATAGAATTTCTGTTTGCATTCTTCAGGATTAAGAATGTAAATGGATGCTAACTGCATGACTGACATCTAGTGGATGTATGCCAGTGCTGCTGTTTATAATCATGTGCACCCTGCCTCTTGGTCAGTCCTATGTTACGGCTTTCAGAATATTATCTATAAAGGAAAAACCACCTGGAGGAAATCATTGTCTTAAATGCAGAGTTATATCATTGTCTCCAATATGGAGTAAAATTTTAGAAATGGAAACTCGAAAATAAAGAATATTCACTTTGCAAATTTTGAAAGAATGTAGAGTAGGTTGGAGTTAAAGAGAAAATAAAAGGATCAGATGTCAAAATTTAGGTTCATTTAGTTGGGAAAAAATGAAATACTTTCACATGCTAGTTTGTGGAATATTCAATTGTATACAAAATTGAAATACTTGTTATTCCTTACCTTTGATGTTAGCTTGCATGCTTGCGAGATAGGCTGAAAAAGGTCTATTCTATTTATCCTAATACGAAATATCACTTGTGATTGTAGTAAAAGTGTTGAAACTGTGCTAAGAATCAAATATTGTTCTAAGAATCAAATATTGATTATTAATTAGAATGAATTCTAAATTATTTGTATGCTTCTTTTGACAACTGGAAAATTGTATTTATTACTATTAAAAATACACAAGAGTTGGATCACACCAATAAAAAATTTTAAGCATAAAGAGTTTTAAAAAGCGTTTTGTTATAATTAAGGCATTGGAATACAGATGATTTGGGAAATACAATGTAGATTATAATGTCAAAATCTGAATTTTAAGAAAAAGTTCTAGACACTTTTATTCAAAGAGTTATTAGATGTCTAGAAACAACAGATTGGACAATGTGATAATGCAGTTTTATTGCAGATTGCCATTCTTGGTCAAAGTAATTTTTTTTTTTTTCAGTGTTTGGCTGGGGCTGGGTTTGAACCCACCACCTCCAGTATATGAGGCCGGTGCCCTACTCCTTTGAGCCACAGGCGCCACCTGGTCAAAGTAATTTTTAATGGCCAGTAATAAAAGATATTTTGTCTTTTCATTTTCTAATGGAGAATGTTTTCTAGTAGAAGTTTTCTTCAGAAGAAATTACTTTCCATTTTAGTCTTTTTTTAAGGCATGTAAAATCTAACATAAGCAGAGCATTTTCCAAAGCACATCTTGACAGTGAGAGCAGCACAGCTCTGTCATTTGCATTGTATGGGGCACTTTTACACAGTGTAAGTAGTATTGTATAATTTAAAGTCATATTACTTATGACTCTAGGCAGATGGATTATGTTTCACTATCAGTGCATCAGATAGATTTTATTGCCAGTCCTTTAGAATTTTTGTTTCCTCTAGAAATGGTTGCCGTAGAGTAGGCCATAGTGGGACATTTCTGCCAGGAGGTATAAAGAAATGGCAAATGTCAGGAGGATTTTTACAGGCGATTTCATGCTAGGTGCAAAGGAAAAGACCTCAAGTTCACTAATTGCATCTTTTATATACATTCATCCATTGATTCTGAGAAAAGCTTCTCTGTGACAATGGGTCAAAGGCAATTATTATACTTAAACTATAAAACCAGATTGTTATCTTTTCTTATACTTTTTAAATTGAGGTATAATTTACACATAGTTGAAATTCAGTGTTCTGGTTAAATGAGTTTTTATAAATGCATATACCTGTGTAACCAATATCTCATACCAAGATTAAAAATGTCTCCCTTGAAAGTTCATTTGAATCTGTTCCCAAACTCTCCAGCAAATCCTCCTGCCACCCTGCTCCCTAAAGGAAACCACTGTTCTGGTTTCTTTCACCATTAGTTCTGTTTTAGAATTTAATAGAAATGATATCATGGAGTATGTACTTTTTGAAGTTAGGTTTATTGTCATCATGGTGGTTTTTGGTGTTTAAATTGTGGGCTGACAGGCATCTTATTATCAACCTTGTTAATGCAAATAATAGTCTGTGGTGAGATATTCTTCCTCAGTGAGCGTGCTGGCCCTCCATGGTAGCAACATGGTTGATCTTGGTACTAGGTCAGTCAGTGGTACAAAACACATAGAATAGTTTTTAATTAAATCATAGCTGTACACATTTATGGGGTACTAATCTGATAGACAATGTGGAATGCTTACCTCAAACTGATTAACATAACCATAACTTCACTTACGTATTTGTGGCCATACATTTATACTCTATTCTTAATAGATTCAAATGTACCATTGCATTGTGCACAATTGATGAGGTCCCACCAAATACCCTCCCTCCTCCTTCCTGTCCCCTCCCCTCCCCCCACTCTCCTCTTCCTTCCTCCTTTCTGGACTATGTTGTGTTTTTCATTTGTATGAACGTGTAGGTGATTTTGTATTGGTTTCATAAGATTGTTGAGTACATTGGATACTTTCCCCCCACCATTCTTGAGATACTTTACTAAAAAGAATATATTTCATTTCCATCCCGGTAAGTATAAAATATGTAAAGTCATCTTGTTATGGCTGTGTAGTATTCCATGGTATATATATACCACAGTTTATTAATCAATTCATGGGTTGACAGGCACTTGGGTTGGCTATTGCGAATTAAGCTGCAAACTCAAATCTTTATGACAGGAAGTACTTTTACAACTTGGAGCAAGGTGCCA
>CAUYON010188838.1:0-15913 GCA_963573935.1 Arctocebus calabarensis | reverse complement strand
TCCAATTTCAATATTAGGTGTATCCAGATCAAGTAGAATGATATTGAAATATTTCTTCTTTTTTTATTGTTTATAAGATTTCTGGAATTGCTTGTCTTGTAAAATCATTGTGGTCTATGAGTTTATGATAGTTTGAACTTTCTTATTTAATTTAATTCATTGTTTAATTACTGTTTTCCTATGAATGATTATACTGTGGTTAATATGTTAGCATAGCAGTATTCCCAGATAGTTTTTTGTTTGTTAGGAGGTTGGGCTTTGGGGGGGCAGAGTTAATACTTTGCATGAAATATCTTATTTTATAACAGTGAAATTGCTTTCTCTTTCGTGATTTTTTTGAGGTGAAATTTAAGTTTTTGTGTGAGTAAATTATACCTGTCTTGAGTGTCTTGCTTGTACTGTATTACATTATACCTTTGTTTAATTCTTAATAAACTGTTCACTTGTTAAAAAAAAAAAAAAAGAAAGAGACTAAAAATAGAGCCTGAGTATGTAATGACATCTTGAAGCATTTGCACCAATCTTGAGATGGCTTCCTCCATATTTACTGTTAATAGGTAGTGCAACTTTGATTTCCACTACTATTATTAGATTTGACGTTCATTGGAGCTGGAAGCATTTCTTCCGGTGTCAGGCATAGGCTCACACTTCTATAGCAGCCTTCCTTATGTATCAGATACATCCGTTAGTGTCATTCAGGGTTCAAGTGGGGGTGTGTAGAATAAAGTATGTATTACAGGAATTAGTCCTTTCATAGATGTGGAAAGAAGAACAAAAAAAAAGAAAGAAAGAAAGAAAGAAAACGAAATCAAAGAAAACTCACTTAGGCAGACAAAGCGTGGATGGAAGGGGCAGGGTCAATAGGAATATTCAGCCTCTGGAGTCAATCCTTCAAAGAATATACCCCAGATTATTTGATTATTAGTAGGATTAGTAGAACTTCAGAGGGAAAGGGAAATCTGGATAGGGGATGGTGAGATAAAAAAAGGGTAATATGCAGCTGTCAATTTAATTGTCACACTTGAGTAGGGGCCTTAAGGATGGCATCTTGGGTTTGAATGTGTGCAAAGGGACAGAGAGCCCAGTGCAGCTCATGTGCTGAGCTGTAACTAAAACTGATGCAAAGCACCCATTCCTGTGAACAAGCAGTATTGTTAGGGACAAAAAGTAGAAATAGCACCATAATCTTTAGAAATAATACAACTATCTTAACGAGTATCTCAAGGAAACATTTAATTATATATGCAAAATAAGAGAAATAATCCATAATAAAAGAGTACAACCTTCTTAAATGAATTTTTAATTTTATTTTTATTTAATTGTATTCAATTTATTTTTATTTCAATTTACATCACTAGCCAGAGATGGCCAGTGGCCGCCAAAATATCAGACCAAAAGGTCTTAGCTATTTTTGCATTTTAATAGCTATAGAATACTCTCTTCTCTCCCTTTTATAATTGGAAGTTCTGGGAGAAAGATATCCTCTCTCATTAAAAAGTTGATTTGTTTACATAATGACATCAAATTGTGAACACTGAAGTGCACCATCTCTGAGGTTAACAGAGTTATGAATCATTTGAAAGAGAGGAAATGGGAAATGCACTTCTGTTTTTTCATAGCTCACAGAAAATTTCTAAGGCTTTTCTGGAGCTATTGCAAACTCAGAGACTGTATTATACAAATCTATAGTGACTTCATTATCTGTTACCTGTTATTGCCCTGCTGAACTAAAATAAACTGTTGTATTATGTGACCTATAAAATGGTATTAGGTATTTTATTACTTGCTTGCTGTCAACTTGAACATAAGACAGTTATTAAAGATTACACTGAGAAGATTCAGACTACTACAAATGTTATTTTACAGAGATGACAGGTTGCCCTTAATGTCTCTAGCAATAAAAGAAAAAAAACCCTAGATAAATCTGAAGCCAATGATATAAACTCAACCGGCAGTGCGATGAATAAAACAGACATGAGCAATCTTCCTTTCCATATTCCCTTTATTTTTCTAATGTCTGTGCCATTACTTCTAACAGCTCCTAACTGATGTAAATTGGAAAGCAAGAACATTAAAAGAGTCATTCCACTGAGGAGGAGATGCTTTTTTATGGTCACATTAGATGCCTGAGTGAGATCTAGACTTTCATAATCTATTGCCGAATTGATGGATGTGAGAAAGTAGGGAAACTAAATGGGAATGGGGTACTTCTGATTACAGGCATCATTGATTTTGATGAAGCAGTTGATGTAGGTAAAACTTATTTAGCAATCTAGATTATGTTTTCAAAGAAATACATTTTCAATTTCTTTCTTTTTCAGGTGGTTTACTTTCTACCTGGAATACATACATCTCAGGTCATGGGTACCAAATAGGGAACATGCAGTAAATGTAAACAGCCAGGTGCACGCCACTGACCTTCTCAGCAGCCCTTCCCTTCCTGCATTTTACTTTTCTTGCTTTGTTACTGCTGCAACACCGAGGGGACCTGATCCTGTGGCTCCCCCTGCTGCACAGACAGGGAACTATCTCACCCAGTATCCTTTCACTGCTCTCTGCCCAGAACCATCAAGGAAGCATCTTCCCCCCTTTCTTTATCTTTCAAACCTGCATTTATTTTTTTCATAAGAAGTCACTTTTTCCTTTTGTCTGGGAATAGCTTTTTAATGCTAAATCAATTTATTGAATGAGCTGAACATAATGTGCCATAGGTGGGAAAAGTATTTTTTCTCCCATCCCTCCTCTCAGGCCTCCTCAGTTGATTGTCCTTTCCCTGCTCGCTGAAGACATCGCCACAGGATACAACGCTTCTGTCACTTTCGATTTTAAGAATTGTCTTATATTGTTTGGTAATTTTCACTTTCCTAAGTAAGCATTCCCCAGGTGATGTTTGAGCTCAGAGACTATTGTTTCCTCTACTCCTCTTAGAGCAAGAGAATAGTCAACAACTCCCTCTTTGAGTCTATGTCTTACTAACTCCCTAACTCTCTAAATTCATCTTTCCTATTTCAGTTAACGTTTATGCTTCTATTTATGCTTATATCATCATATTTATATTTTTACAATTACTTTATAGTACTCATATTTATGTTTCTAGTTTGCCTATATTTATGGAATAAAGCACAAGGCAAAAAGGCCAGTTGGGTCATTCCTGGGAAAATCTTGTGAGAGCTTGTCTAGGTGCAGAGGCCCTTCCATCTGTTGTTCTCATGTTTGGAGGCTTCAGCCGAATATCTGAGAGATGGGGAATGCTCCCATCACTCAGTATTGCATTTCTTCTGTGCTCTTATCATTTAAGATGTCCTAGTGTAAGCATCAGAAAAATGTCCTTCAGTATTTTCATTTTAAGGATTTATAATAAAAGCAAAAATAATCAGCAAATATTGAGGCTTTAGGATCTGTTTGACACCCAGTTAAATATTTTACATGTGTTATCTCATTCAGTGATGACACTAATTTTAAGAGCTTAATAGATTCTCCATAATATGGCTGAGAAAGTTTAAGTCAGGAAAAGTTAACTAATTTGTTGAAGGACTTATAGCTAATAAATGGCTTAACTAGGATTTATATTCTTATTTCTAAAATTTTAAAGTCCATAATATAATTTGCACTTGTCCAAGTTAATTATTATACTGATATACTAACATTTAGGAAATACATTTCTCTTTCAAGTATATAATACATTACTTTACATTTATTATAGTCACCACTCCATGCAATAGATCACTCAAGCTTATTCCTCCTGTCTGATAGTTTGTAGCCCTTGCTTAACATCGCCCTTTTCCTATCAGCTTTCCTCCCTTAGCTTCTGGTAACCACCACTCTACTCTCTGCTTATAAATTCCATTTTTTAGATCCCACATGTAAAAGATCTTGAAATGTTCTGCGCCCAGCTTATTTCACTTAGCATAGTATACTGTAGCTCATTCGTGTTGTTGCAAGTGATAGAACAAAATAAACATACACCTTACATACATCTTTCATACACTTAACAGTTTAGTGGCAGAGACAAATGAAGAAATAACCAGATAAATAAAGGCAATTCAGACTGTGATAAAGAAATGGGAGTCAGGGTAAGGTAATGGCAGGTAAAGTGTTTGTGAAGCATATGTGACTGCAGTAATCTGTAGAGGGCAGTGTCTTAGAATAGGGAGGGACAAGAGAAGTGGAAAGAGATGGTCTCAGATTCATCTGGACAGGAGAGAAATAAGGGAGTCAGTGGTATCCTAATGCTTTTGGCCTTAGGACCCTATGTAGTTAATACACAGATGACTACTTATTTTTCATATTTTATGCTCACTGCAGAAACACTTTCAGACTTTGTTTTGCCCTTAGAAGAAATTTCAGAAAACAAACTTAGTTTGAGAAAATAATTCTTTGGAACTATTAAGTGATTAAATTGACATCATGCCTGTTACCCAAGCTACAGCCACATTATTACTGCCCCCAGAGAATGAGAAAATCAATAACACTTTTAAATGTCCATGAATATCAGTTTGTTATATATTTAACAGTTTCTTAGTAAAAATGTCATTATTTAATGTTAATGTGATATGAAATTAGCTTCATTATTATTTTAGAGCTTCTAAACATTTTGTCTGCTTCACTTCAAAAGCCAAAATATTTTCCATCTACTAATTAAATAATGAAACAATTAGACTGGAAGCTCAAAACTCTCTTTTATAAGTTAGTAGTCACTATTATGTAAAAACAATGTCATGGATTTATTTTTTATTACATTCAACCTTATTTTCTTGGTTCAGCTATGCTAACAATAATAATGTACTATATTATATGCCATTTAATTTTAATAATCTGAAACTTTAGTTCTCCATGCCCTAAGATCACTAATTTACGTAGCTGTTAACATATTTAAAATGAGACCTAAAATGAATTTATTGTTGAAATAAGTTTTGGAAATATTAAAGAGATTTTTACAGGAAAATACCTCAGAATTTTCTGGAGTATATGGTGCATTTTCAGTTTCCAAAAATGAACTATAATATACAAAATCAAACCTTATTAACAAAGTAATGGTTTCATTTCCCCTTTGGAAAAAGGCTTGGCTTCCCTTCTTTATCCCTTCATTGACATTTCTCTAGTCCCTTAATTATGTTAGCTTATATATTGATTAAAATTCAATTTTAATTTAGTCACAATCATTGATTTTTCAATAAATACTTACCAAGTACTCGAATTATTAGTCAGGATTCTTCAGAGAAAGAGAACCCATAGGAATATAGAGAGATATAAAGTATACTACATTTATTATGAGAATTGGCTCACTCAGTTATGAAGGCTGAGAATTCCCATAATCTGCCATCTGCAAGCTGGTGAATCAGGAAATCAGAACTATAACAAGGGTAAATTCAGTAAAAATTCAAAGAGCTGAAAACTGGGAGAGTGGAGCTCCTAGCCTGAGGCCAAAGCCTGAAGATTGGGCAAGAGCAGCCGGTACAAATCCTGAGGTCCGAAGGTTTTAGAACTAGGAGTTCCTCTTGTCCAGGAGCCAGAAAAAGTGGAGGTCCCACTCCAGAGAACGAAGAATTCACCCTTTTTCTACTTTTATGCAGATTCCATCAGGGTCTTCAATGATTAGATGAGGCCTACCTATTGTGGTGAAGGTAGAGTAGATCTTCTTTACTCAGCTTACTCATTCAAATGCTAATCTTTTCCAGAAACGCCCTCAGAACAGGCCCAGAAACTGAGCCTCCCTTAGCTCCATTAGTTTGACACATAAAATTTATCATCACAAGCACCCGTTACAGTGCTCAGGCCCTTGGGGATATAGCTGTGAGAGAAACTGACAAAAATCCTGCTCTTCCGAATTTACACGTGGTATTCAAAATAGGGTCCACATACCCAAAGGAGAACCCAAGACATTCAACGAAGCTGATGAATGGTTTTGAAGGAATATGGTTCCATTCACAACTGTACACATACTCTTTCTTCAGGTGGAGCTACCTGAGGAAGACTCTGGTAAATGATTCTCGTCCTTATCACCACTACCTATTGCAAAGAACCTTCTCTGGCTAGCAAGAGAAAAGTAGGTCTGTCACCTTTTTCTCATCTTACCTTACTTTTATGCATTGTTTTATGAAAGAAAATCTTTCCACAGTCAACCGCAAGGTTGGTGTTGAAGGTTAAGAAAGTGAATGACCCTAATCCTTTGGTTCTTGCTGCTGGTTGAAAATGAGAATCATCTGAAGAGCTTCAGAAACGTCAGTACTTGGGCCAAATCCTCCCTCCTCCTCACAGAGTGCCTCTCTGCCCCCACCATGCACCTGTCACTTAATTCTCAGTGCTGAGCAGAGGGGCAGGCACCTGCAATGATTACACAGTGCTGTCTTTTAAAGACATAACCCCTGACAGGTTAGTTCCTATGCCAGTCAGCTCCAACTCCAAGAGTTCAGTGTTTGCCTCTGCTTGGCTGTCCCCAAAGCAATGTGTCATACCATTGTCCTTTTCCTTCTCAAATCAGAGCTAGTAGGAGGTTTACAAATCAAGCTGTGAGGTAAAGAGGGAAAGGCTTGGGTTAAGGGGAGGTGCCAAACTTCTTGTTTTGAAGGTGGGCAGGGGTCCCCTCTAAACGCCAGTTGTTTCTGATACAGGCAGTGCATCGGGCTTTAACAAAATATACAAAAGAAATTGTAAGTTAACATTAAATCATAAGGCTGGCTTTCAAAAGTTTAACACATCATTAATTTGTAATAGATTTACGATAAAAATATTTTGAAATATGTCCTGGCTCGGCGCTTGTGGCTCAAGTGGCTAAGGTGCCAGCCACATATGCCTGAGCTGGTGGGTTCAGATCCAGCTCAGGCCCGCCAAACAACGACGGTGGCAACCCAAAAATGGCCAGGCATTGTGGCAGGCACCTGTAGTCCCAGCTACTTGGGAGACGGAGGCAGGAGAATCGCTTGAGCCCAGGAATTGGAGGTTGTTGTGAGCTATGATGCTACAGCACTCTACCCAGGGCAACAGTTTGAGGCTTTGTCTCAAAAAAAAAAAAAAAATTTTTGAAATATGTTAATTGAAATATTTAAAAGCATAAAGAAAACACCTGGTACACAATGTTGTATTTTTCATTGAGATATGACTAAATTATTTATATATCAAAACTCTTCAACTTAATTCATAATCCTGTAATATTCTTTTGTATCACTCATTTGCCTGGCTTTAGCAACAGCACTTTGTCTCTCCTGCCCCTTGATCAGTGTGGAACAACACCATCACTTTGTGGCACACCCCTCATCCAATTACCTAAAGAGGCTACAATCCTGTGAAAAGTGAGGCGAGCTGGATGGGAAAACCCATTTTATGACGTCCTCTTAAACTGTGAAGTTCATTGGTGCTGCTATCCTGGCTTGAATTCTGGGAGCTTAAGACCAAGACAGCTATTGATAATGGGGTCAGTTTGTGGGCACATTTCCTTCCCTAATTTACATTTCAATTAAACAATGTCAGTTGAGTCTCTCTCATTTGAAGCAAAAAGTGTTCTAATATAGTTCATTTTGTATGACAAATCAAATCATATGATACCATATAATTCATATAGTTGAATTATTAACACTTGAATTACAGATATTTTAAAGCCATCTATCTTTTCTCTATTAGCCTTTATAGGTAGCATTGTCTGAAGGGCTATGCCTGGAAAACTGGAATTATTTTGATTTGGTCTTCATTAATGCATTAATTTAGTTATGCCCCATTATATTGATTGATTGGGGAAAACATAAATATGACCTAAATGCCAGGTTTGGCAAAGTGAAATGAAGAATTGTAATAACTTTCTCCATCAGTCTTTATTTCAATTTATCTATTTGTACATTTTTGTATCCAGGGTATGGAGGCAAGGTAAAGATAAATGGGATTAAGAAAATGCTTTGGAATGAACCACATCTGCTTTTAAGTGGGATTTCACTGTCCGTTGATACAATAAAAATATAATACTGATTTTCTTCAAGTCCTTTTCTAAAACAGTTAATGATATTAGCTAACATTAAATTTTAATGTTATCTGTGTTCCACAATCAGTGTTAGTCACTTTAAAATGATTATGTGACTTAGAACATATGTTGTAGGCATTATTACTATTATTTATATTTTATGAACACATAAACTGAGTTTGGGAGAATTTAATTAACTTGCCCAAGGTCACGCAACTAGTGAATGACTTAGCTAGAATTCACATCAGATCCATGTGTCTCTAGAGCCTGATTTTTAACCACAAATAGGTAATACAGAAAATGAACATATTTAATAGGATAAATTATTAATTTTAGTATTTCATTTATCTGTTTTACATCACACCCCTTCTACAGCTTCACAGATGATGGAATATATATTCCAAGCTATTCAGTTCACACTTAGTCATGTGAATTTTGATTTGGCCAACACATTTTTGTGAAAATGGAATGAGTAAAACCTTATGTGATCACATAGATGCTTTCTTATTCTGAGAAGCTATTAGCCTCTCAGGCTGGGCTCCCTAATGAGATGCATGGAGCTAAATGGACTTGAATCTATAGTCTGTAGCCAAGAACAGAAAAATCAGATCACCTGAGTCCAATCTATCCTCAGGCCTGTAAGCATAAGAATAATTGCCAATTATTTTAATCAAGTGAATATTTTTGTGATTCGTTTCAACAGTATTATAGCAATGGCTGATGTACAGTAAAGAACAAGAATTTGAATTAAGACTATCATACTGCAGTGACTGAATTTGACCTGTAGAATTCTTTTGACTTATTTTGTTGCTTCACTTGGTTTTTGGCCAGAACCATTTTAATTTGAATGGCTTTAAGAGGGTATGCATCCTGAGTAGTGTGTCTCAATGCCCAAAACTCTTTGCACTGTTATCTGAGGTGTCTTTTACCTGGTTCCATTCCCTCCTAATTAGTCTTTAAAATAATTTTAGCTTGTGAACCTTGCCATACTCTGTAATAGAGATCTTCTAAATCAATGAACATGGGTTCTAAATCTTCTAAATTTTATCTCCTTCTTGCTTTAAATTTTATTCTCTAGTGATCTTTATGCATATTGAATTATTACGGATCAAAATCCTGCATAAAGTATGAAATTCAGATAGAAATATTCACTATTTTTGGTTTTTTTTATTTAATATAGAAATATAATATTAATGGAATTAGATAAAATCAGAGCAATACAGTTATTAAAAACTGCTGACCTTATGTGGAAAAATGCATGAAGCCTTGTATCAATTTAATGATTTAATCAGGTAAGATAACAAATTGTATAACCTAGAAACATATATGAATTCTTAGAAACATAACAATCTACTAAGACTGAATCATGAAAAAACACAAAATTTAAACAAATCAATGAATAAGTAGATTGAATCAGTAATGAAACATTTCCCATTAAGGTACAAGACCTGATGGTTCTACAGGTGAATTCTACCAAATATTTAAATATTTAAAGAACTAGTAACAATCTTTCTCGAACTCTTCCAAAAAATTTAAGAGGAAAGAATAATTGGTACTCATTTCATGAGACCAACATTACCTTGATACCAAAGCCAGATAAGAACTCTTTGAGAGAAGAAAACTCCAGGTCAAAATCCCTAATGAACATAGATACAAAATTCCGCAACAAAATAATAACAGCTGGGATTTAACAGCTCATTGAAAAGATCATTCACCAAGATCATGTGGGATTTATCCTTATGTTGCAAAAATGTTTCAATATATACAAATGAACAAATGTGATATACCACATTAAGAATAAAAACTATAAGATCATTTCAATACATGGGAAAAAAGTTTTTGACAAAATTTAACATCCTTTCATGATAAAAACCCTCAACAAAATACATATAGAACGAATGTACTATAACACAATGAAACCTATATGAGATAAACCCACAGGTATCATCTTACTCAACCATGATAGCGTTTCTTCTAGATTAACAATAAGACAATGATAACTACTGTTGTTATTTCCATTTAACACAGTGCTAGAAGTCTTAACCTGAGCTATTAGGAAAGAGAAAAAGCATACGAAGCATCTGAATAGGAAAAAAAAAGAAGTTAAATTGTTTCTATTTGCAGATAAAATGATCTTATACATAGAAAACACTAAAGAAATTCACTAAAAAATTGTTAGACTGATAAAAAAAATACAGTCAAGTTGCAGGGTATAAAATCAACAAACAAAAATTGTCATTTTCCATACCCAACAGTAGACTATAAAAAAGATATTAAGAAAACAATCTCATCTGCAATAGCTACAAAAGATAAAATACTCAGGAGTAAAAGTAACCAAGAAGAGGAACGATCTATGAGAAATTGAGGATGATACAAATAAATGGAAAGAGAACCCATGTTCATTGATTGAAAGAAATTAATAGTGTTAAAATATACATAGTACCCAAAGCCATGTATAGATTCAATCCTCTCTATTAAAATTCTAATGACATTTTTTGTTGAAGTAGAAAAATCCTAAAATTCATGTGTTATCACAAAAGACCCAGAATAACCAAAGCAATCTTCAAAAGGAAAAAAAAAAAAGCTGCAGACATCACGTTACCTGATTTCAAAATCTACTGCAAAGCCATGGTAATGAAAACACTATGGTACTGGCATAAAACAGATGCATACACTAATGGAACATGATAGATAGTCCAGAAATAAATTTATTCATCAATTAATTTTCAACCAAGAAGATCAGAACATATGATGCTAAAATGACAATCTTTTCAACAACAGGTCTTGGGAAAATCGGATATCCACAGGCCAAATGATGAAGTCATACCCTCCTCTCACAAAACACACAAAAATTAAATCAAAGTGCATCAAAGACTTAAATGTAAGGACTGAATTTTCTATATTAATAAAGAAAATATCGGAGGAAAACCATTATACCAGTTTGGACAATGATTTTTTTGGATGTGACTGCAAAGGCACAGGCAGAAAAAGTGAAAACACTTTTTCCCCCAAAATCAAATCTCTTAAGAGTAGATTGCTATGGTAGATTTTAAATGTTCTTATTACTATTAAAAAAAAAGACTATGAGGTTGTACATTATCAATTAGCTTGACTGTATGTGTGTATTGTATACATACACATGATATACTTATAACATCATGTTGTATGTCATAAATATATACAAATTTTATGTGTACTTTCAAAAGAAGGTCACAATCCTTAACTACTGACATAAAGTCAAGTAAACTGTTAACTTACAATCTAGTTATTGGTATAATTTATCATCTTAATTCTTCTTTGTTGGTCATCTGAAAATTAATGAAAATTAATATCTTTATTCAAATTATGTATAATCTAATCTGAACATATGTGTCCCAGTTATTTGTTGAATCTTATGTAGAATGATTTTTTATTTCAACTTTTCCTTTATTCTACATTTTAAAGAATAAATTCCAATGAAAATCAAACTACTTTTGAGATATCATCTGACTCCAGTAAGACTGGCCCACATCACAAAATCCCAAAACCAGAGATGTTGGCGTGGATGTGGAGAAAAGGAAACACTTCTACATTGCTGGTGGGAATGCAAACTAATATGTTCCTTTTGGAAAGATGTTTGGAGAATACTTAGGGATTTAAAAAATGACCTGCCATTTGATCCTATAATTCCTCTACTAGGTATATATCCAGAAGACAAAAAAATTACATTATAATAAAGATGTTTGTACCAGAATGTTTATTGCAGCCCAATTCATAATTGCTACATCATGGAAGAAGCCCAAGTGCCCATAGAGCCATGAATGGATTAATAAATTGTGGAATTGTGGTATATGTATACCATGGAATATTATGCACCCTTAAAGAAAGATGGAGACTTTACCTCCTTCATGTTTACATGGTTGGAGCTGGAACATATTCTTCTCAGCAAAGTATCTCAAGAATGGTAGAAAAAGTATCCAATGTACTCAACCCTACTATGACACTAATTTATAGGTTTCATATGAAGGCTATAACACATTTATAGCACAAGAATATGGGGAAAGGGACAAGGGAGGGAAGGGAGGGGGGAAGGATGTGTGGAGGGAGGGTAATTGGTGGGATCACACCTATGGTGCATCTTAGAAGGGTACAGGCAAAACTTACTAAATGCAGAATATAAATGTCTTCACACAATAACTAAGAAAATGCCATGAAGGCTATGTTAACCAGTTTGATGAAAATATTTCAGATTGTATTGAAACCAGCACATTGTATCCCATGATTGCATTAATGTACACAGCTATGATTTAATTTTAAAAAAAGAATAAATTCCAAGTTTATTTTATAAAATATAAATTTCTTCTCCAAATATAATTTGATTTGGAAAGGTGCCTGTTCTTGACCCTTATATAATATTTCCTTCAAATAAAATAATGATTTAAGATAAGATTATACTTTACTCAGCATAAGTGGAATCTAACTTTTCTTTGGTGAATTAATGAACAGATATTAAATTTCATAAGAGTTAAATGTAACTCATTCAGTAAATCTCTGTTTTTGCAATTCCTTATGTGAATGAAGATAAAAGATATTTCATTAATATCAGTGGAAGGGAAGAGGGAAATTGTATTGCTTCAATGCATTTTTAAAAAAAATTCACAAAGGACCTAGATAAATATATTTTCAATAGAAGATGTATAAATGAGCAAGTATGAAAAAAATGCTGAGCATCATTAATCACTGTAGAAATGCAAATTAAAACCACAATGAGCTTTTATTACCTTATACCTCTTAGAATGCGTATTACGAAAAAGATTAAAGATAAGTGTTGGTGAGAGTGTGAAGGGTTGGTGAGAGTGTGATGGGTTAAAGGGAGCTGTGTGCATTTAAATATTCAGATAGTAAACATGGAAAAAAATGGGTAGTGGCTAGGATTAAATGTCCACAACTACTTTAAAGGGAATTTTAGTAAAGCTACAATGTCTTATAAACGTAAGTTACATTAGGCTGCCAAGACATTGTCATTTTTACAGAATGACTCTATTGAGTATTGGGGAGCAGTAATAGAAATCACAAGTAGTTAAGAGGCCTGAAACATATGGTAAATGAAATTGCAGCCAACAAATGTGCAGCTTTTGGGGAAAGACCTTTATCTAGTCTGCAAAAATGTGTTTTGGTGCTTTGAATCGAAACCCTAGGTGAATATTTTCCTTTGACTTTTTCCTCTTAGTGGCTATTTGTTTATCCCTCTTAGCAGATTCCCTGCTGCCCACTCCACTGTCATTTTGGTTGGAACAGTTGTGCTGAGCCACTATCATCAATTTTCCTCCCAGTTGAATCTGCCAAGGCTGACAATTATTACACTAACAAGTGCTTGTTCAGTAATGTTCAGTCATTCAGATTCCCTCCCTCATTATTTTTCTTCCCTGGAGGCAATTGATATGAATAGTCTTTAGCTCTTCGCCTGGAGCTTAGAGATAAAGAAATTTGTTTAGATCTCAGTTATAATTCTATCTCTGATTAGTGGCAAAGAGAAGTGAGTCTCATTTGTCAGAAGCAGCTGAGCAGATATAGATGGCCTGGTCGTGAACTCCATGTCTCAAAGCTTTATTGGTTTGAGGGGATGATCAGGAATCTGAAATAGGAAAAAAAAAAAAAAATAGAAGCAAGGTATTCAGGCTACTATTCAAATGTGATTACAGTACATTAGACATAAAAATTATTTTAAACTATTGCCTTATCTCTGCATTAGACATGAAAATGAAACCCGCAGAAAAGTTTCTACGCTGTGAGGCTGGTGTTAGAATGAAAAATGGCTCATGAAGAACTCACATCTGAATTTCTAGATCTCACGCTAGGAATGGGAAATGGAGTAGAAATTAAAGGAGAAGGAGGAGACGCAGGACTCTACTCAGCTGCACAATGGAAGAAATATTCTAAAAGCTCAAACCCTCTTCTTGTGTTCTGGAGAGCAAATCCCTTCTCCACAGCCCCTCTCTTTTAGCTATCTCTTTTTTTCTACAGGAAGGTCTCTATATTGATTTCGTATGTGTATACACACACATATGAGTCATTATAAGATTTTTGATATATACAATAATCAAGAAACGTAAAACCTGCAGGGACAAAAACAAATGAAGCTTTCCCAGTAAGACTGATAAACTGAGCAAATTGAAATTTGCTGGGTGAATCAGAAAGGAGCCTGGCAACTGTGTTTCTTGGAAATGAAGCAATGGATCATAACACAGTCTGTCTCAAAACTTTTGTAGTAATTTACATGCACACATATACATACGCACACAAATAATATTGTCACACTAACCAAAAATTCCTTCTTTACGCTTCTGCCCGTCCTGTACTATACTTTGAATCCCGTTTAGAGCAAATTATTGTAAGAGTAATTTTCCCTCAGCATAAGTATCAGTTCCTCTCCTCTTCTAATTCCTAATATTCAGCTGAAGTCCTTGTTTTGTTCTGTCATAAGAGACTCAGAGATCTTTGAAGAAAAGCCTCTCACCACCAGCCTGCCTTCATAGATATCTACATTCTCTACCTTCATTCTGATTATAGAAGGTTAAGTGCCTTTTTTCAAAGGATAAACTTGTGCCCTGTATTCTTTTTATCACCTGCTAGAAATCTTTGCCCCCAGATTTACCCTTTTACCCACATAATAAATTTCTTTCTTTTCCCAAAACATAAGACTATATTGTTATATACTCTACTTTTATTAAAATCTTGCTCTTCTCAGATCTCGTGTCCTGTGTGATCCTCATATTTCTTTGTTTCTCTTTATGGCAAAACTTCCCTGAAAGATCTGAAAATGCTTGCTGTCACCATTACCTTTTCCCTTTTTTTTCCCTCAACCTACTCCCACCTGGCTTTAAATCCCATTGAAACTGTTCCCAATCACCTCTATGATGCCAAAATCAATGGTAGAATCTTTAGTCTTTACAATATCTTAGACAAATTCTTAACTTCCCAATAACCTATGATAACATTGATAACATCTTAATTGACTTCCTATGTACTCTGCTGGTTTTCCTGCTACCTCTGGTCATTCTTTGTCATTTTTATTTGTCTTGAGGTTTACTTTTAATTCTTTCTCATTCTTGTATATAACCATATCCTAGTAATAGGTCATTAAATTTACTTATCTGTAATACTCAACTAAATTGTCTGCCTATGAGTGATATGTAAATGTGCGCACAAGTTGGCTGTCACAATAACTGGAGACTTCCACTTTTATTAAAAGGCAGGGTCTGAGAGGCTAAATATCCTTGATGAGCAGCAGAATCCCATGCAATAGAGAAGAGTCACACTGAAAATGACAAGAAGGGTCCCTATTGAAAAATCATAATGATACTCAAACTAAATTTGTACTTCTGCCCTCAATCTCACAGTTTAAACTCTTGCAGGAGGTGTGTATGTCTATATGTCATGCTGACCTCTCTGGACATCTGGTAAACATCTTCAAGCTTAATCCATACAAAACAAAATTGTTAACAACTCCCTGCATGCAAATTATATTTTGAGTGCTACCAATCTCAATTTGAGCCAGTCGTCCAAGTCAAAAAACATAGGTCATCAGAGCTTTTCTCTTTCTCGATAAACATACAGCAAGCCCTGTAGAGATTAACCTCAAAGCAACTTTGATGCTTGTTTACTCTTTCCAACTGTATTGTCACCACTTGTCTGTCCTGCTGTCACCTGTCACCTAATTGCTGTAGGTCTGGTCTTTCTGATTGAAACTCTCTCTGGTTTCCTAGGTGAAATTTCTTTCTTCCTTTCCTTCCTTTCCTTCCCTTCCTTCCCTTCCCTTCCCTTCCTTCCCTTCCTTCCCTTCCTTCCCTTCCTTCCCTTCCTTCCCTTCCTTCCCTTCCTTCCCTTCCTTCCCTTCCTTCCCTTTCTTTCTTTCTTTCTTTCTTTCTTTCTTTCTTTCTTTCTTTCTTTCTTTCTTTCTTTCTTTCTTTCTTTCTTTCTTTCTTT
>CAUYON010188837.1:0-13373 GCA_963573935.1 Arctocebus calabarensis | reverse complement strand
GGCTCGCCAAACAACAATGACGGCTGCAACCAAAAAATGGCTGGGCGTTGTGGCGGGCGCCTGTAGTCCCAGCTACTTGGGAGGCGGAGGCAGGAGATTCACTTGAGCCCAGGAATTGGAGGTTGCTGTGAGCTGTGATGCTATGTCACTCTATCCAGGGTGACAGCTTGAGGTTCTGCCTCAAAAAAAAAAAAAAAATTAAAAATTTTAAAATACATAAATATAGATACTAAAGGAAAATTTTCTTGTAATTCAGGAAAAGACTTGGTAAAACAAGTCCATCAATTGTCAATCATAAGTAATAAGGACAAAAAAGTAAAAACATTTCGTTTTACCAAGAAAATAATACAAATGCTCAAAAAAGAAAAATTTTACTTTCACATCCTCAAATACATCACTTCTGTAATATTTTTTGTCATGAGATACATCACTCTTAGCCTATACACTACGGCAAACTTGGCCACCTGTACCTATCAGCTGTCATGTGAAACTTGACCATAAACTCTATGTCTACAGTTGATAAAATGTGAAAAGCTCACTTTTTTTTAAAAGCTATGTGCAGTATATAGCATTGTGCAAAATGTAAAATACTATAAACGTTACGGGGTCCTAGCTGGTACAGAAAGGAAGTGTTACTCTCATCCTAGCAAATACGCTACCATTTCATCTCTATCTAAGGGCATGAAATAAAATCCTTCAGATAAATGTTAAAACTAAAGATGATTCTTTAGGTTTGTATAACTAAAGATAAATTATTATTAGAATCTACTCTAGGTTATAAATTTTCTAATTACATCAAAACAGTATAAATTCTGAATTTATCTTCAACCCCTCTAGAAGTTTTTGTCCTCATCTTACAGAAAGTAGTTAATGAGACCACACCACAAACCAAACCACTAGTGTTCCAAGTATTTACTTCATTCATATAAATAAGTTTTAAGAAAGAAAAAATGTAAAGATAAAGTTTAATGATACTAAATTATTGTCCTTTTGGATATAGGGTTTGCTGTCCAGATCACCATACTTCTCTGTTCTTTCCAAAGCTCAGTACCTCATTTGCTTCAGGGCTCTGGTTGGGTTGGAGCCCATTCGGTCCAGTTTGTTCATGAAAGTTAGAAATGGAACACCGTAGCGCTTCATCTGACGATTCACCGTCATAGTCTGGCACTGCACCCCTCCCACAGCACAGAGAACAAGGACTGCGCCATCCAGCACTCTTAGGGCCCTTTCGACTTCTATTGTGAAGTCCACATGCCCTACATGAGACAAAGAAGCATGGGGAGGGAGGTTTTAAAGAGCAGTCTGAACGTTTAACATATGCACTATTAAAAGTTTCCATCTCAGGCTCGGCCTGTGGCTCAATGGGCTAAGGCGTCAGCCATGTACACCTGAGCTGGCAGGTTCGAATCCAGCCTGGGCCCGCCAAACAACAATGACGGCTGCAACCAAAAAATGGCTGGGTGTTGTGGCGGGCGCCTGTAGTCCCAGTTACTTGGGAGGCGGAGGCAAGAGACTTGCTTGAACCCAGGAATTGGAGGTTGCTGTGACCTGTGATGCCACGGTACTCTATCCCGGGTGACAGCTTGAGGCTCTGTCTCAAAAAAAAAAGTTTCCATCTCTTTGCTCATTATAGAAATCCTCTAACTAGAATGTAGGTTCCTGACCTCACCAATACATTCTCTTGCCATAAGGCCTAGGGCCAAACACAATCATTTCAAGAAGATGCTAGGGCACAGGTACTTTTGGAATCATCTGGAATATGAAAAGATAAGAACTTCCTACTCACAACATATCAACACTATTTCTAAAGGAAACCATGTAAGAATAAAGTGCTTGAGGTTCCCAGTCAATCTTCTCTAAAAGGAATTTGGTGTTACACTTATGAGTATTGATTTGATACTTAAAAATTAACTGGATCATATAAAAGAAAGAACTAAATGTATTTTTCCCAAAAAGTCATAATAAAATCAAGACTCCAACTCACCAGGAGTATCTATAATGTTGATATTGACATCTTTCCACATGGTATAAGTGGCTGCGGACTGAATAGTGATTCCTCTTTGTCTTTCTAGTTCCATGGAATCCATAACAGCACCAACTCCATCTTTACCTTTCACCTAAACACAAGGACAACAATTCAGATTCCTCTGTCCCTGATTCCAAGAAGAAAAGCCTTTACTGAAATGGAACCATAACACACCTAGCTAATTTACACAATTTTCAAATAGCCCAACTGTTAAACCACATCACCTCATAAAGGAGATGACTGATCACAAATGGACCCTGACTTAAGGTGGCTCAACCCAACGGTTTTTAAACTTTATGACAGTACAAAAGCAGTGTATGCATTGAGTAGAAATCATATTTCAAGTATCCATCAACCATTCAGTTTTCACATTCAGTAGAGGATTCAATAAATTACATGAGATAGTCAAAACTTTATTATAAAATAGGCTTTTTGCTAGATGCAACTGTAAGCTAATGTAAGTGTTCTGAGAACATTTAAGTAAGCTAGGCTAAGCCATATGCTCTGTATACTAGGCTAGGTATACTAAACTGATTTTCAACTTACTGATGTTTTTGATTTACAGCGAGTTAATTGGTATATAACCTCATCAAAAATCGAGGAGCAACTATACAGGTTTTGCCCTATGTTAAATTCCAAACCCTTTTCTGACCATCATCCTCAGCTGTCTTCTGCTAAGGTAGAACAATCTCTGTTTGTAGAACCACCCTCACACCCTTTATACTGTTCTGCCCTCCAGTCCTGCATTAGTCCCAGAGCAGACATCCAGAGAACAGAACTTTCCCAGTTCTGCTGCACATGGATCTGATGCCTAGGTAAGAAGGACTCAGTTTTTGAAGTATGTGACTTAACAAGATAACCTTTATATGAAGACATATTTTAAATCAGAGAATCAAGTTACTCAATGATATAGTAGTATCTTCAGGAAAGTTTCAAGACTTTTTAAAATAATATTGTTCTGATATATGTATTTCTGAAATCATGCTTATACTATGTATCATTTTAAGCCACCCCATCTCTACTAAAAACATAAAAATTAACTGGGCATAGCAGCTCATGCCTATAGTCCCAGCTACTGGGAAGGCTTAAGTGAGAGGACTGCTCAAGCCCAAGAGTTTGAGGTTGCTGCTGCGAGCTATGAAGCCATGGCACTCTAACCAGGGTGACAGAGTGAAACTCTGCCTCAAGAAAAAAAATTGTACGCAGCTATGATTTAATAAAAAAAGAAAGAAAGAAAGAAAAATCATAAACATGTCTCCACTTCATTACAAATTATGCTTAAGTATACATCACATTGATTTAACATTCTTAAAAGACAGAATTCTGCTCATGATAGTCACAGTAATGGTCTCTAGATATATTATTCTGAATATTTCAAGCCAACTTGAGCTATCCCCTTTGTGCACGTGATTTGGTTAAAGGTCCACTATTACCACTGTTCGAACCTTTCAGGTTCTATAAACTTTGTACAAAATCAAGCTCTAGTTAATCTACCATCAAGCATGCACCACATACCTCATGCATCTTTGCGATTCTGCCAGTGTAGTAAAGGACTCGTTCTGTCAACGTGGTTTTCCCAGAATCAATGTGAGCTGAGATTCCAATATTTCGTATTTTTTCATTCGGAACTACCCCTGATGAACACCATCGGCAAGACTTCCAATTAACCTGAAAAAACAGGACAGCTCAATTCATTGCACTTTTTATAAGAGATAACACACAAAATGGGTGTGTTGCACATCTTTCCTGCAAGGAATCTCAGTGAACATGAGATAGCCTGGAAAGGAAGATGAGAAACTGCAAACCCTACAACCAAAGGAGGGACTACAAAAGAAGACAGGAAAGACATGCTCTTTAAAAATGAATTAGTCAATTAAATGTAATTAAAATCAAATGAGACAGGCCCCTTTGCCAAATATTACATGTTTGAAAATATGCACTGGGGCTGATAAAAGCAGAAAGAAACCTCTCCCTTTCCCCCTAAAAAACTACTTTAATAGAAAATTAAAGTTTTAGCTTAAATTTTACTTAACTTCCCCCCTCCTATTGTAGCTAACAAAGACGTTTCAGAACTTGCACGCTCTATACAGTGGTGTCAACAGCTCCAAGACAGCCCCAGAAGATGTCTTATTCCTTCTATAAAGGAATAGGAACTCCTTCTTCTAGGAATAAAGATGTCTTTATTCCTTTATAAACAAAAACAGTTCATAAAGTATCTTTTTTTTTTAACTTTACTAGGGTGGGAGTAGAAATCTTGGATTTTATTAAACTAAAAGACGATATAAACCCTTCCGTACAGGACTGCACATCCAAAAACAAACGAGATTTGCATGACACAAAAGGCTCAACATCCGCCCTCAGCCTACAGTCGCTCCCAGCACCACCACCCTGCCCCAAAGGCTTTTATTCACAAACTTCTATACCCTGATGAGAAAGGACACCTATGAAAGGGGTCGGGAAGATGAGAGCCAAATCAAAAAACGGAGGGCCGGCTGAGAAAGAGGACAGTCGGGCAAACGACATCCTGTAGTGAAAAGGGCACTGAGTCAGAAGTTTGGGGTTTGGGTCCCGGGCACACACTTTTTCAGCTGTCTGACCTTCAGCCAACACAGCGCCTCTTTCAGGTACCATCAACAAGAGGCTTAGCCGTAACTCGGGGCCCCGTCCAGCCCCCTTGGCACCGAGAAGATGCTCACGAGGTACCGGGGAAGTGCAGCTACCGAGAGGCTTTGCAGCACTGGGCACGATCACTCGTACTCCTAGCTGTCAGCGAGGAGGTCTCCGGGAAGGAAGGGACGTCACTGCCTCCCCGGCCCCAAAAGGCCCGCAAGGTCCCGGGAACAGCCCCTGATTCGGCCTCGCCGGCACCAGTACCTGCTTCCCCTGCCAGCCCAGGGCGGCAGGGACCCGAGGCAGCGGCCCGCGCCCCGCAGCCGCGGCGGCGGCGGTTCCCAGCAGCCTCATGGCAAGCGCAGACAGGCCTGAAATTCCCGCGGTTCCCGGTCTTCTCAGCCGCCGGTACTGCAGAGAACCGCGGCAGCTCACGCTGCAGCCCGTGCCGGAAGAACGCAGCAGGAGCAAAGGACACCGGGGAGAAGCGAGGGCGGGGAAAAGGAGAGGAATCCCCGGGCGGAAGCGCCGACAGAGCCTCCGTTTCCCGCGCGCCCCCTGCCGGCGCGGAAGAGAAAGCGCAATCGCTTTCCGGAGCTGAGTGCTGCCCGGGCGGTGGCAAAGCCCTGTGGGGAAGTTCTTTGGTCTTTATCGGCTTCTTTTTTAAAGACATTGTTGCTGTGTAAGGATGCATGGTTGTTAAAATCGCTGTTTGACCTATATAGCAAAGTGGAGAAAAGTTTACGAAATTTAAATGAAAAAAAAAAAACCAAGTTATTGTCTATGTTAGTATTATAAACGTTAAAAAAAAAAAAAAATCTTTAGGACATTGCCTGAAAGGGAAGGTGGAAAAATAATAGTGAATTGACCATCAGTTATGGCCTTGCGCAGCGGCCGATTCCTAGCACTCTGGGAGGCTGAGGCGGGAGGATTGCCTGAGCTCAGGAGTTGGAGATCAGCCAGAGCAAGAGAGAGATCCCATCTCTAAAAATAGCATTGTGGTGGGCGCCTATAATCCCACCTACTAGGGAGGCTGAGGCAAGAGGATCCCCTGAACCCAAGAGCGTGAGGTTGCTGATAGCTATAACTCCACGGCACTCTACCCAGGGCAAGAGAGTGAGACTGTTTCAGAAAACAAACAAAAACAAAACCTATCAATTACAAGTACTTTTTCTTTTCTTTTTTTAAAGGTTATCAAGTCAAAAATACAATTTCTGTACTTTTTCTCATTTTATTGTTATTGTTCAATGTCAGACATTTTATGTCCAGTTCGTGTGGGAGACTGAAGCCTTGACGATCCCACATGGTAATCTTAGAGGCCTCTCCAACTTAAGACGTCACAAACTGAGCTTCTAATCTTATCCTGAAAACCTTTTCCTACAGTTTTCTCTCATCTCACAAATGGAAACTCCATCCTTCAAGTGACTCTAGCCAAAAATGTTAGTCACTTTGACACCACTGGCACCCCCATGTAATATGTCAGTATATCCTACAGGCACTACCTTCAAAAATAATATCCAGAACCTTCTTCTTCTCCCCACCTCTCGACACTGCTATTTCTGACAGAATTATTGTACTAGCCTCTTAACCGATTTCACTGCTTCTGCCCTTGTGGGTCAGTAGATGACATTTTAAAGTCATTGTTTAATGCTAAGAAAATTCCAGTTGAAATTCGGCAAAATGCAGTGGAACACTACACCTTTGCCTACATGCACAAAGAATGCTTTCTTATTTTCACCCATGAATTGCTTGGCATCTACAGTCTCCTACCCAAAGCAAGTCACCCTTAAGGTCACAAATGACTGATACCCAGCTAGAGGATCAGCTGGAGCTGCAGACCTCCATGCAGCCATCCAATATCCAAATGCTTTTCAACAAAAAAAGACAAAACAAAGTCATTAAAAGTTTAGTTAACTTTAAAATTAATAGTTTTCATTATTTGAAATTATTAAGTATATAGTAATTAGGTTTTTACAAAATAAATGTATGTTTTTAAGGATATCTAGTTGAAGTTTCTTGAATGTGGCCTTTTTGATTACAGCTAAATTAACACAACCTTCCAACGATGAGAATGTTCCCCATCCCTGTGATACCAGAATTTCATCTTCAGTAGGTTCTTGGTCTCCATGATTCGAAGAATAAATCTGCGGATCACAGATCAGTGGTAAGACAGGATTTATTTACACAAAAGAATACAGAAACACCAAAGCTCCCGGAAGGGAGAGAAAATCCAAGTCAAGAAAGAAAAGCTCTATCTGTCTGTCTGTCTGCGGGCTCTTTGTCTAGGAATATATATAGTCGCATAGAGCCCTCAGTGGGGCTCAGTAAGTTACATTAGGACTTCTGGGACAGCATGTCTGGGACGTGTCTGGGTCGTTTCTGGTACAGCATGTCTGGGACAGGTCTGGGTCACAAATGAATGGCTACAATCCCTTTCATTCCCAGGCCTAGGAAACATACATGAAATTGACCAGCCCTAGGAAATGGGGGTTCCCTGTTCACCTGTAAGGGCAAGGGGAGGGAAATCTAAGGCTAGTGTCTCCCCAGCAGTTGTCTAGCCCGTCCGGCTACTGGAGCCTCCTGTGCCCCGCCACCCCGCACCCTCCGGCCCGCCGATTCCTCTGCCAGTTGCCGCCGCACCAACACCGCCAAGGCCCAGCCGGTCTGCCCATGCCCCAGCTTCACCGAAGTGTCTGGGGCACCACGTGCCCTGTATTACCTGGATTAGTCTTGACTCTTCCCCGAATATCAGCATGGCTCTCTCCCTTACTTTCTTCCCTTCAACCCTTCTAAAACAGCAAGGCCCTCCCCCACTTTCTAACTTCTCACCCTGTTTCACAGCATTTCTTATATCTATCTAGACACTTCAAATGCATATGTATGTTTATCAATTAACTCGTAGTGCAAATGTAAGTTTCATAAGGACAGTGATTTTGTTTGTTCATTGCATGTGATTACATGTACTAAGGGTTCAATAAATATTTGTTGAATGAATGAATGGGATCAAAGAAATAGGAATCAGAGTAAATTACAAGCTACAAAAAAAGAGAGACTCAGGGATGAATTTCAGATTACTTTTTATGTATCATCCATGTAGTAATTTGCAATGAAGGATTTATAAACTGCTTTGATAAATAAATTCATTAACATTAAATATACATCCTTAAATAAACTTTTTCACTTTGGGACATGAATATTGTAAACATTGTATGTTTTTTGGTAGAGATGGTGTCTCACTATGTTGCCTTGGATGGTTTGAAACTCAAGGCCTCATAGAATCCTCCCACTTCAGCCTTCCAAAGTGCTGGGATTACAGGCATGAGCCACTGCACCTGGCCTAAAGACTTTAAAAAATTTAATCTTCATATGCCTTTATGTGCATTTGTTTAAAAATACGTAATTATGTAGATGGATAATAAAATCAAAATTTTTACTTTAATTTTTAATTTTATATTAATTTAATATAATCTTATGAGCATATTAAATAAAGCAGTATAGCTACTACATTGAAATTACCATTTTAATAAACTAGTAGTTTTCTTAAGTAAAGGTTTATATTCTTTATCTTGTATGTGTATACATTCATGTTTTTCTATAATTATTATATTGAGCAGATTCCTAATTATTTTTATTAATCACCACTTTTAACCAATGTAATCAATTTTTGCTTTCTCCAAAGAGAAAACCAAAGACAAAAAAAATCAAGAAATGTCTAGCTAAAATTTTATGAGTACACATTTTACATTACTTCTATAAATTTAAAAAAATTTTTTTTTCTTTTGGTAGAGACAGTCTCACTTTATCGACCTGGGTAGAGTGCCGTGGTGTCACACAGTTGACAGCTCAGAGCAACCTCCAACTCCTGGTCTTAGGTGATTCTCTTGCCTCAGCCTCCCAAGTGCCTGTGACTATAGGCACCTGCCACAACACCCACCTATTTTTTGTTGCAGTTTGGCTGGGGCTGGGTTTGAATCCGCCACCCTCAGTATATGGGGCCAATGCCCTACTCACTGAGCCACAGGTGCTGCCCATTTTTAAAATTTTTAATTGATACATAATTGTACAAATAATGGGGTACAATGTGTATTCATATATATATATATATACAATGAATAATGATCAAATCAGGGGAAATTAACATATCCATCACCTCAAACATTTATTATTTTTTTTGTGTTAGGAAAATTCAAAATCCTCTTTTCTGAGTATAATTACATATTGCTTCACAATGGGGATATGTTCTGAGAAATGTGACATTAGATAATTTTGTAGTGCAAACAATCATAGAATGGACTACACAAATCTAGATGGTATAGCCTCCTATACACCTAAGGTATAGGACACCTGTTGTTAGCAGGTTCCAAACCTGAACGTGTTGTAATATTAAATACCGTAGACAACTGTAACACAATAGTAAATACTTGTGTATCTAAACATAGAAAAGGTACTATAAAAATACAAAACCACAGTATTATAATGTTATGAGATCACTATGGTTCATCAGTGACTAAAATGTTATTATAAGCTTTATTATGATGCTTGAAAATATATAATAAAGATATAGAACGCTTCGTGATTTGCATGTCATCTTTGCACAAAGATTATGCTAATAATCTCTGTAGCCTTCCAATTTTACCACATGTGCTGCCAAAGCAAGAACCTCTGTAAGTTTCAAGGTGACAACATAACACATATATAATATTCAAAGCATTTGCACATTTTGTTAATTCATAGTCATTTGGAATGTATAAGAGTAAAAGTAAAATGAAGTTATCTTGAGTAATCAAAACTTTGCATCATTTATTACTTAGAAATTGCCAAGCAAGCAAGAACTAATTTAAGGGCTTGGAAATTAATTAAGGATCTGAAAAATTACAATTATAGTTAACATAGTCTTTAAAGTAAGTAGTAGCCTAATGATTTTATAAGATCCTAACCCCCTTAAAAGACACCTGTATTATAAGATTTTCTAGTTAAACACCATTTTATATTTTATAATCTTCCACAAATCGGTGGAATCAGTGATAACTTATTTGACCTATACATTAAATATGGGAAATTTAGAAAGTTTAAATCATAAAAAGTTAAACCTTAGTTTTATATAAACTAGGATATTTTATTAACCTCCATTTGATATCATTACTTTAAATATTAATTCACTATAGTTTTCCCAATTCATTTATTTATCAGGAATATTTCATAAATATTTTTATAAAACACAATTTGTAAGCCTCATATTCATAATCATTAAGTTATATATATATATATTTTTTTTTTTTTACAGTTTTTGCAGAGGCTGGGTTTACAATTGATCTTAGCCAAAAGACTGAGAAGCAATAAAATGTGTTCTCTGTTTTTTTTTTTTTGCAGTTTTTGGTCGGGGCTGAGTTTGAACCCGCCACTCCCAGTATATGGGGTCAGTGCCCTACTCCTTTGAACCACAGGTGCTGCCCATATTTAAAAGCTGCTTTTATCTTGAAAACTTGTTTCTTATAACCATAGAAGAAAAGGCTATTCTTTAAACTCACTTGTCCACATTTTTAATGATTAGAGGTAAGGACTTCTTTTCTCCTAGACATTTTTGACCATTTATTTGGACTAGATATTCTTGAATTACACATATAATAGAAGTTTTTCTGATGAAATAACCTTTAAAATTGTTCAAGTGGAAGAAAACAATAGGCAGAGAAACAGAAAAAAAAAAAGATGAACTAGAGCTACCATTAAACAAATATGAAATTATCCCTGTGAAAGGGCTAATTTTTTTCAAGGAGAGAGGAGAAAGTTTAAATATAAGTCATAGGAAAATATTCTTCTTAGTAAAGTATCTCAGGAATGAAAAAATAATATCCAATGTCCTCAGTACTACTGTGAAACCAATTTATAATCACTCACACTTGCATATGAAAAATGAAACACAGCTATAGCCTAGGATGAAGGAGGGAAGAGGAGGGAGAGGAAAAGAGAGGCGGGTGGGTGGATGGAGGGAGGGTTAGTAGGGGGACCACACCTATGGAGCATAATGCAACAAGTTGATCTATCAGGTGCCGATCACAAATGTCTTAATGCTGTAGTTGGGTAAATAAGGTGAAGGCTATGTTGATCAGTAGAATGTAAGCACTCCCATTTGTACAAATAATCAACACATTGAATCCCGTAATTGCATAAATGTATTCATGATCTGTGTACAAATGACTTAATAAAAAATTTAAAAAAGAAAAAGAAAAATATGCTCAAAAATAAATATAAGCCATAATCTATGCAGTTAAAAAAAAAAAAAAAAGCCCTGAAGTATGGAAATGAAAAATGGGCAGTGTTCTACATTAAACAAAGTGATGTCTCTTAGACAATAAGACAAACACTTTCCTCCTGGAGTTTTGATTGTTTTTATTTTTGCTGTTCTTAAGTCCCTCTCAAATGAACAGTCTTCATGTCAGAGTTCCCCAAAGTTCACCAACGCCTTGATAAAGTTATGGCAGGAGATAGTACCGATTTATTATCTGACAAACCCATGAAAAATTGGCTGACAGTCTGTCAAAAGTAAGAACACTGTTATGAGTGTGTCAAAGTTTAACCCTAAAGCTAAACCACCCCCACGCTGACCTAAGGAACATGGGGAGGACGTGCCATGTGAGAAGGAGGTCTCTCCTGAAGCAAACTCCTCATATGCCGATAAGACTGAGGAAAGTTTTCTTTCTTATTTCTTTTTTTTTCCCAGTGTTCTTTTTTTTTTTTTTTTATTAAATCATAGCTGTGTACATTAGTGCAATCATGGGGTACAATGTACTGGCTTCATATACAATCTGAAATATTTTCATCCAACTGTTCGACATAACCTTCATGGAATTTTCTCTTATATTGTATGAAAACATTTGTATTTTGCACTTAGTATGTTTCATTTATTTTTCTGAGACAGAGTCTCACTTTATTGCCCTTGGTAGAGAGCCATGACATTATAGCTCACAGCAACCTTGAACTCCTGGGCTCAAGTGGTCTTTGTGTCTGAGCTTACCAAGTAGCTGAGATTATAGGCACCCGCCACAATGCCTGGCTGTTTTTAGAGCTGGGTCCTCTCTCTTACTCAGGCTGGTCTCCAACTCCTGAGTTCAGGCAATCCACCCACCTTGGCCTCCCAGAATGCTAGGATTACACAGGTGTGAGCCACTGCAAAGGCCTAAGACTGAGGAAAGTTTTCGCTGACAAATAGTATGAGATGGGGGACAAGCAGAGAAGGCAGGAGATAGTACTTAAAGCCAAAGACTCCAGAGAAGACCAAAGTCTCATTAGAAGGCCTAAATCTCAGGAGATGATAATAAACAGCATGCTGGGGCGAAAGTCCAGAATCCAGATTTACTGCAAAATCCACATGCTCAGGAACAGAGGGGCCTCAAGAGGTCTCAGATATGTGCATCAGTACCAAATTGACGGCCCCAATCCAGGCAGTGAAGGTCTTGGCCAAACCCTGGTTGAATCGCAAAGTTGTATTGGCCCAACGAACCTAAGACCACCAAGGATAATTCTATACTTTACAAAGTCAGGTTTGTAGGCCCAGTGCGAGTGTGGGACTCTAAATGAAGGGTAAAATTACATTATAGGATTCGGGGAAAGAGTGGGGTTTAGGTGACATTTAAGTGGGGTTTTGACTCAAAGCAAATCAGACTGTTTTGGGCTGTTTGTTTGGACTACATATGCTTGAATTGCACATATAACAGAAGAATTTTTTTCTGATGAATTCACCTTTAAAATTTTTCAAGTGGAAGAAAAAAGTAGGGAAAGAGCTGCACAGAACAGTGTCAATATACGGCCTATACAGCAAAGTGGATCCAAGTTCTGTTTCTTTAAAAAATGATAAAGTTCGGGTGGTGAACGTTTAGTACTGAAACCTCTGATCTGAAGAAGCACTCTCACTTGAGGCCGCTGCTAAGCGTCAAAGTGACAAATTCTTCAGGCAAAAGTGGGATGTCTCAGTCTAACTAATATAATTTCAAAAAAACAAATTTATAGCAGTTCATGATTTTATAGAAGGAAGTTTCTCAATGATTAATAGTCACCCCAAAGGGGAATTATCATGACACACTGGCAGTGTGCACTTAGAACAGACTTTCCCGGTACCTTTGCACCTGGCTGTGTCCATGCTTGCTATTCCACTCTGATGATGTCAGGGGACTTTTCATATCTGAGAAATTTTAAATTTGAGAGAGCACTACATTTTCTGGAGAACTTTATTTTTCATTTCTAGTCCCAGTTCTTGTGCTTAAAACACTCCTATAGCTTCATGCAACTTGAGAATGAGATTCAAACTCCTTGCCATGAGTTTCCTGTCTCTATGTAAGCTCTGGCCTCACGTCAAACTGTTGTTCCCTTCACACACCATGGCCTCCTTCCTGTTCCTCAGACCCCCTCTGCCAGGTCTTTGCAGCTGCTGTGTTGTGCACTCTTCCCTTTGCCCTTAGTGTGGCTTGTTTGTCTTCTTATTTTGGTCCCCAACTAACTGGTCATCTTCCCACAAAAGCCTTCCCTGAGTGTCCACCCCATGCCTACTGTCACCCCTCCTTCCCTCCATGGACACATGGCATATTATTTTCTCCATAAAAACGTTCCCTATGGGCTCGGCACCTGTGGCTCAACAGGCTAAGGTACCAGCCATGTACACCTGAGCTGGCGGGTTCGAATCCAGCCCGGGCCCGCCAAACAACAATGACGGCTGCAACCAAACAATGGCCGGGCGTTGTGGCGG
>CAUYON010188827.1:0-24750 GCA_963573935.1 Arctocebus calabarensis | reverse complement strand
CTCCTGACTCTGCCTCCCAAGTAGCTGGGACTACAGGCGTTCGCCACAACGCCCGGCCATTTTTTGGTTGCAGCCGTCATTGTTGTTTGGCGGGCCCAGGCTGGATTCGAACCCGCCAGCTCAGGTGTACGTGGCTGGCGCCTTAGCCCGTTGAGCCACAGGCGCCGAGCCTTTCTCCTTTTTCTTATCCTACCACTGAGGTCCTGCTCACAGTCTCTGGACTTGAGGGAGCCTGAGCTGGAGGAGCCAGGACATCCAAGACTGAGACTTGACCTGGGTGTCTGACCACCGCCCTTGTCCACCCAAGCCTTCCCTGGCATAGGCTGGGGCCGGGGGCTACGCACGCAGAGCAGGACAACGTCAGTGGGGTTTGGCCAGCCCAGGGCTGTCCGGTGAGGGTGGGCAAGGAAGCGGCCAGCCCAGCACCCAGGGGGAAGGAAATGTGCTATTAATCAGGAAAACAAGCCAGCAGACGCCTGGTCTCAGTGCATTTCCTCACCAACGGGTTCAGAACATTCTCATGCACACACACAGGTTTTGGTCCAGTCTTAACCAGACTTTCACTGGGGGCTTATTCAGATCCTCAGGCTACATTAGCCCTGACAATAGTGGGGACTATCTCTACCTCCCACAGTGAGGGAGCCGCTTCTGTCTGCTGAGTTTATCTGTAAGGCGGGTAAAGCTTCTTCTCTTCTCAGAGCCCCTGAGTCGTTGGGATGGTGGACCTAGGTACAGAGGGGCTGGCAGAGTGGCTCACAGACTTCTCCCGTATCAGCCGGGGCCTCCTCATGCCTACTCAACGCTCCCAGCTCCTGCAGGATGGGGGCTGGGCCCTCTGTATGCGCCCTGGTGCTGCCCACCTTCCACAGCCTTATGGAGAGGGGGCAGTGTGGCACCTCCCTACCCCTCTCCCCCAGCTAAGGGGTTATGAAGCCATACAGAACGGCTTCTAAAAGGCCAGTATCATTATGTAAACCCTAACGGCCTCTCTTATCTCAGACTCCAGAACGTTCAACAAATTCCCAAGGAAGCAGGGACACTTTTAGAATACATGCAAGCGTTTGGCCTTAAAAACTTGGAAACTTTAGCCTATCATTGTCACGTCTGACAGCAAAAGTGCTTCCTGCATAAAGCCTGTGTCTACTCTGTGTCCCTGCCTCCACCTGGAGGGAGCAGGAGGTCTTCTCAGGCCAGGCCCAGAGAGGGAACTCAGCCCCTGAGCCAACAAGAATTTATCAGAATCAAAGGCCAGTGACCTTTCCAGGAGCTGGAAAACACAGAATTGGCAGAATCCAGGGCCCCATACGTGACCCTGCCTAGCTTCCTACTCGAGGCAGACGTCCAATCCAGCAAAACGAGGCTCAGGGATTTACCTGGGTCCTTCCTTCCACACCCCTAAGCACCCCAGCACCCCTCACCAACCAACACTATTGCCAAACAACTCAGCTGGTGCACAGGTACAAGTGGTGAATTCCTTCCCCGGGAGGGTGTGTCCCCAGGAGGAGGACCACATCCAGGCCTCAGGCTGAAACATCGTATATCTGCTGGGGGCTCTCTTCTCCCCAGGGGCTCTCAGGAAGCTGTTGCCAGCTCTTGTCAGTATTCCCTGAATGTCACTCGGGTGAATAAAAAATGTCCTCCTCAGCCTTTCTGGGAACCAGTTCGGGATTCCAGGCACACTGGGAACAGACCAGGTGCCATGACCCTGTGTCACACTCATCTTGCGCCCAGGCCCTCTTGGAGGCCAGAGGGCCATTCCAGGTGCCATTTAAGAATAAAGTACAGATAGCATGCTAATGAACAAAGGACACTTCACCCAGGGTCCTCACTGAGTCTGTGGTCATTGCTGTCATGCGTTTTCACTGTGGACAGAGTAGAGGGCAGCCAGCGTGCAGGGCAGGCTGCTGGTAACAGTGGGTGCAGCTGCACGTGGAATGCAATGTGCATGAACACCTTGTCCACGGCAGCCCTGGGAGGCAGCTGTTTGGTTGGAATTTGGGGTTAGGCAGGGTCAGTGACAGAGCTGAACTCTGATCTCTGAGCTATCAGAAGGGGTCTTAGCAAGAGGGGGATTAGGACCCAGATCCTTTGATCCTTCTCCATCACAGCCTTGCAGAAGGGCTAGGGCAAAGCCTTTTATGGCTGAAAGGATGGAATCTGGTTTCCTCCCTGGAAAAAGAGACTCAAAGCTCAGGCAGGAGATGAGTAACTTGCTGAATTGAGTAAACCACTCTAATCCAGTCATTAAAGCACACCCCATCCGGCGACTACTGCCTAACCTCACGTTCTGCTATTGGGCAGAAGGCAGCAGGCAGAGAATCTGGGGGCAGTCTCACCCTGGTTCTGGGGCCAGGCCCCCATAGCTCTGGCCCAGACTACCTGGGCAGACCCAGTACCCCAGGCAGGAGAGGAGTAGGGAGGGCCAGCTCTAAAGGCAGACAAAGAGGCTTCCAACAAACTAAACCTTCTGGGTGGTGTCACCCCTCAAGTTTACCCGTCCTTCATGCTCTTAGCTATACCCTGGGGCTATTCCTTACTCCCTCTAGCTTAGGAGTCAGCTCTCCAGCACCTCCCCCTCCCAACTCTTCCTGCTGCTCCTTCCCAGGGAGGACTCGCTCAGGCAGCATGCCCAGGCCCCACATGTGCCTCCACTTGCACTTCCCCTCCAGTTCTGCCCTGATCTGTCTCAGCCTCTGTGGGGCCTTCCCTGGCACCCTGACACTGATGTGGCTCCTTCCCCAGGGGAACTTGGCACACGCTACACTGGACACCATTGTTTGGTGGACTGGAGGGGAAAGGCCTGTGGGCAGGAGCACTTTGTCCTCCAGATCATGTGCCCAGCCAAGGTCTTGCTTTAGAACAGGTGTTTCATAAATGAATGAATAAGGAATTGATGGGAGAAATGCAGAGAGGGCCTAGATCTACCTGTAGCCTCAAACGCTAGCCTCCTCATTTCTTCAATTTCTATTACCACCATCACCACTGTCATCACCATAACCACTATCATCACCATCACTAATATCACCACTGTCAACACCACCACCACTATCACCACCATAACATCATTACCATCATCACCACCATCACCACTGTCACCACCATCACTACTATCACCACCAACCATTACCATCAACCATCATGAACACCATTACCATCATTACCACTGTCCTCACCATGACCACCACCACCTTTTTAGTCACTGCCACCATATTCTCATGAATTTATACTGAGCTCTTATTGCCAAATGGATGGTGGAAATATTTGTGGTGCTAAAAAGTTAGTAAATCTGCTAATGATTTGACCTTGGTTTCTCTCTCCCTTGCCCCCATCTAATGTTCTGAGCAGTTCCTACACCTGGAATCCAGGTGGTTCCAAGCTCTGCTGCTCTGAGAAGTATCTAGGTACTTCTGATCTGATTCCAGAACAGTTCCTTGTTCCCACATCTCACACCTTGGGGCTTTCCAATGACCGATGTCCTTGGGCACGCATCCTGGCATCAGATTCTGACCCTCTGATGCATCTCATTATTCTCACAAGCAGGTCAGACACCTGTGTCCAAGTCACATAGCCCAAGTCTTGCCCTTGGCACCCCAAATTTGTTATAAAAACAACACTGAGATGTGAAACAGGCACATTCCACCCACCACAGAAGTAAGGGTACTAGCCATACTCTGCACTCTCTGGCACAGAGAACGGAACCTGTTGAGACCCCAGCTTCCAGGGCCAGGTGCCACCAGACCAGGGTCCCTGCCTGCTGCTCCCCTGCTCCCAGGGTGGCCTGGGCCCCACCAAGCACTGAATTCTCCTGAGGCTTCTCTGATGGGCTCCCACAGGATCAAGTGCATCACAGGCAGCCTCCAGTAGCAGGGCATCCTATACGCCTATCTGTCTGCTGTCTGTCTCAGCCTGGCACCTAGAGCTGCCCTCACTGGCCAGTATTCTGTCCTGAGAGCATCTGGGGCCTCTGCTCTGAGGCTAAGGACTCCTTTGTATCCCACTTCCATCTCCTCTCACCAGATGCCTCTTACGGTAGCCAAGGCCTCAGGACCATCTTCAGGTGATGCTGCTGTTGGCCTGCAGGGCCCTGAGTCTCAGTGTGTGCCTCCGCACAGTGGGTACTTTCAATATTTGAGCACCTACTCACCCCAGGGATGCTCTGGAATTACTGGGAAATGGAAAACTCCCAGGGCCAGTCATGCCCCAGAATATGCAGGACATTTCCCAGTGATGCCAGCAGACTCCAGTGAGTTGAGACCATGGCTAGCCTTGGCCACCAGGTCACCCTCTGGATATCTGGTCTCATGTGGCCACTCCTAGGCTCAACAGTCACTGGTGGCTACTGGCCTGTCAGGGCAGCCTGGTGTGGCAGGATGTACTGTGTCCCAGACCCTGTCCTCGTGGCCACCCGGAAGCCCAGCCCTCCCCAGCAGGGGAGGCAGCCAGGTGAATATCCCACTTTGTCACCCCTCCCCCCACACCCAGCATAGCCACCCATCCCCTGCCAGCATGTGGGCCAGACCCTGCTGGACTTTAAGCAAACTACAAATCCACAGGCCAGGGAGCGTATGAAGTTTTCTGTTTGTAGGGTGTATATGAGGTACAGACAGTGTGATGGCCTGACACATCCGCATGGGAGTGACCAAGGCCCCAGGTGAGACATTAATTCCTTCCACTCTCCTTCCTGAACTCCAGGGGGCTTATCAGTGGAACCTCCAGGGGACCGGTTGCTGAGACTCCTGATGCCCCAGATGGTCACAGCCTTTTCCAGCATCCTCAGGTGGAGCCAATGACAGGCCACCAAGTATACATCTTGTTCCTATTTACGGTGGAGCAGTATGCTCCCCATGGACACTCCACAGCTGCCCAGCCACATGCCTATTCATGGACACCCGGCTGCTCCTGCTTCTCAGCAGTCCTGAATGAGGTTGCCACCCCTGGACAGTTGCAGTATCCTCAGAGAGATACCCGGAGAGGAGCTGCAGTGAACAGGGTAGGGCGTGGGGAAGCTATTTCCTTGAGTTCTAGGCTGGTCTTCACAAGGTGACCAAGCAGACAGGGCTTCCTGCCCTGCCAGGCCAGACCAGGTAGACCCTTTCCTTTGCATTTACTTGGAGTGTCTCTCAGCCCCTCTTTCTCCAGGTCTTTGTTGCTGAGTCATTTGAAGGCTCCTACAGGCTGTGAGCGCCTCCAAGCAGGCAAGGCAGGAACCCAATTTAATGTGTCCTGATGAGGCCCTCTGGGCAGAGGTGGGCACTCAGGAAACCCCAAAGGGCAGGCAGGGCTTGGACACTCCTGCTTGGGGTCAGCTGAGACGTGCACAGGTGCTGGAGAAGGAGGTGGTTCCTCCTCCCTGCTTAAGGTTTGCACCACCATAAATGAAGGGCTTGAAAGCTGCCGACTACATGCACCCAGGGACGACAGAGGTAGCCAGAGTCCTCAACTGCCCACATAATGTGATGAAATGACATCCTCCACGCCACCTTTTGAGCACCAAGGGGTATCTGAGAAGACAATTGAGGGTCTTAAAGCTGTGTCTCTGCTACAGCGGGAGGGGCACTGGCGCAGAGTCACGTCCAGCCAGCCATGCTGGCTCCTCAGCCCGGGCTGCCGAGCAAGGGTGGCCTGGGGAGATGGAGACTGGGGCTTTTCTCCTCACACCTGCAAGGAGCAAGGAGGATGGAGGTCCAGAGAAGGGGGTACCCCGAGATGTCTGTAGGTTGCTCTCCTCTCTGTGCAGAGGACAGCTGCTGCCAGCCACTGGGGAGAACACGCTGGAAAAGTACTGACCTCACCAGACCAGGCAGGGGATGGAATTGGCCAAACCAGTCACCTGGCAGCCTCTCCTCTCTTGGAGTATCCAGATGGAAGGTAGGCCCAGGTGAGGAGGGCAGGTGCAGGGCAGGGCAGGGCAGGCAGGGGGAATGGAAATGAGGAAGGAAGATTCTATCTGGTTCTGTGGGTTGGCAGAGCACCACTGCCCTGAACGGGAGGTGGGGGCAGGGAGGGGAGGACAACAGGGCAGCTGAGGACATATATTTCCTGGAATAACAATAGTCTGTCCAAGCTCTCGGGAACCCAGGGCCTAGGCCCGGAAGTCACAGTCCTGGCCAGCATGGTCAGCATCCCAGGAGGGAAGGAGGAAGGGGACAGGTGGCAGCAAAAACCCAGACAGAGTATCCTCACAGCAGTGAGCTGGGCTGACCAGCCAGCCAGAGCCGTGCCGGCTGCTGGGTCACTGGATGCTGTGAACCCCTGCCCAGAGCAGGAGGTGAAGGAGCTACCTACCCAGGCAGGAGCTGCCTGCTCGATGTCCTCACTGCAGGACTTAGGGACTTGAATTCTGGTTTTACTTTCTGTGGGACTGTAAGTAAAGCATCAAGTTCAGAGAAGAAAATTAATACAAATAAATCAACAAATCAACTATGTCCAAGTAGGATATACTAAGAATCCTCCAGCAGGGCCCCCTGGGGGATACTTACTTTGAATCTCACATAACCAAAGCAGGGCACAGGGCTCCCCCAGGATGCAGGACAGAGCCCCCCAAATTGTCAGTTCACGTGCATTCTGTATTTGTGAAGGGGCAGATATGCCGGACTGTACGGGGAAGAGACACCAACGTGCTAAATGTACCCCACTCATACTGTCATGCTTTGACATTTCTGTGTTGACACCAGGAAACTCTGAGCATCAAGTGGCCATTGGCCACGGCTCATCCTTGGCATGGCCCACCTGGCCTTGTAGCACGGCCCTAGGAGGGTGCTAGTTGGGGTATCCGGGGGTGGAATGCCATGGGCTTCCTTCCTTCATTCTGGGGAAGGGCTGGGTTCCACACCCCAGCTGCACGGACAAGCACTCATGGGCCCATAGAGGAGAGGGGCTGGTCACTTGCTCTGAAACTCACTTCCCAGAGCCTATGTGGCATTCATGTGGCTCTGCCAGGAGGAAGGAAAGCCTAGCAGGAGGCTCTAAAACACCACCTTTCTGTTCTTTGTAGGTCAACTGTGCATAAAGGGGCCATGTGCCAAGGGTCACCAGGCAGACACAGGCCAGGGGGAACAGGGATGGCGTGGGGCTGAAAGGTGAGCACAGAAGCTGCTCCCCAGGAATCTTACCTAGACTTGACAAAAACCTGGGGAGACCCTTGTCAGGAGGATCCTCTGGGTCCTGCCCACTGAAGCTAGTCCTAGGCCCTCCAACCCTCACACACGGAGCCCTCAGGGACCTGTACTATGGCCTCTGAGGTCAGAGTACAGTATACCTGACCCCACCTGCTCTACCCAGCCACAGCTGGCTAAGTCCTGGGCAGGCAGCAAAATGAGAGGTTAAAAGGCTGCCTTCAAAACTGCCCACTGGGCGATACTCATCCTCATAAGTCACCAGCAGAGGAATGAGGTTGAGACTGAGCTCTAAGGCAGCTGTTTCAGTGAGGAGCTTGGGAAGCGCCAGGTCCCACGAAGGCTCTTTAACACTCCTCCTCTCTCAGGAAGACCCTCCAAACTTTTTAAAGACCACTAGAGAAGCAGACAAGGGAGAGCGGCCCCCAGGGTATGCCGAGCATCTATGACATCCATGCTCTTGAAGGGGCTGCTCAGGACCAGTTCTCAGGAGCCTCCTATAGCTCTCTCATGCACATTCTTCTTCCCTCCTCCCCAGAGCTGAACTCATCCAAAACCTCATCCTTTGGAAGGACTTCCCTTAGCTCCAGAGAAAACACAGTTATGTGTCAGTGTGGTTATTATACTAAAGAGAGAATGACTACCAAGCTGACCTCTCCCAGGCATTCCTTGGTGGAATACCCAGCTCCTAACCCCAGACGTGTGATTCTCGTACCTTACATGGCAAAGGAGACTGCAGAGATGGCTTAGTCACAGATCGCATGGGTTTGGGGGTATTCCTGGATCATCACAAGGGTGGGGCTGAGGGAGGTGTGACTCAGGTGCTGTGCTGCCAGCCTGAGGATGAGGAAGGGGCCCCCAGCCAAGGGCTGTGGCCACCTCCGCAAGCCAGGAGAGGCCAAGAGACAGTCTTCTCAGAGCCTCCTGAGGAAACAGAGCCTGTAGAACTATTATACAGGGTGTCCCTGTATTTTAGACTTCTGCCTTTCAAAGTGTAAAAGAATAAATTTGTTTTGTCTTAAGCCTCCAAGTCGGTGGTAATTTGTTAGGGCAGCCATAAGGAACTACTATACACTCTTTGGCAACACTAAAGCAAGACAAACGGGCAGAGATTTAGCTCCCAGGCAGGAAAAGTTATGGAATTCCAGTCTATTTCTTCCAAATCTGATGCTGCCATCAATGCTAAAATTTATGAAACTTTTAAGAAGTTACATGGCTAGGTATCGTGCCTCACACCTGTGGTCCCAGCTACTTAGAAGACTGAGGCAGGAAGCTCACTTGTTCCCAGGGATTCAAGGTGACCATCAGCTGTGCTCCAGCCTGGGCAATAAGACAAGACTTTGTCTCCAAAAAAATGAAAATAAAAAAAAAGAACAACTCAGGACATTTTGAGAGAAGGTACTATTTTTCCAAAGAAGCCAAAGAGAGGCAGAATCTAATAGCCACCACATGCCCTCCCTTGGCCAGAAGTTAACCCTCACAGGAGGCCTCCAGATCTGACTGCTGTCTTCATTTTAAAGAAAAGGGGCTCAAAGAGGGGAAATGCTATTTGACAAATCACATGGTAAGAGATGGCAGAGCTTTCTACTCTGAAACCTATGTTCTTTCTTCAGGGCTCCCAACGGTCAGCCATGGGCTCCCGTGGGGCCCAGAATGTATTTCCTCCTGGATCAGGGGCCCCTGAGCTCCAGAGCTCCACAGCCTGGAGTTGGCTCCAGCACCCCTCCCCAGGAGGGCCCTGGCTCTGAAAGGTTTGCTTGTGTTTCCTCAGGATCCAGGGCACCTTATGATCATGACCTTGCAAGAAGGTATCTGGTTCCTCCAGCATGAGCAGAAGTGGCCAGCGAGCCCACGGATGCCTTCCAGCCACAGTGCCTCTGCCAGCAGTTATGGTCATTCATGGATTCCTCACTGTTCCTGTTAGCAAACACTTTGACATTCCTTAATTTGTGGGGAAATAGAAAATGTTTGTTTTGGTTAAAAATGGAATTGGCTGCTTATTACCATGGCTTATGAAGAAATAAAAGCCAACATGCATTGGCCTCTTCCTTTGAGCTGATACTCTGCTGAACAGTTTCGATGGATCAACTCATAGCGTCTTCCTGACACCTGCTCTATAGACCAAGGACAGCTGCCCAAAGGCCACTCAGCCAGGACACAGCAGGCCCCAGGGAGGGCTGTGCATGCAGGTCTGAGGCCGTGCTTCCATCCAATCACCAGGTGGCTCTCAGAGCCACAGGGTGTCCCTGGAAGGGGCTGGGAGCAGGGCTGTGTCCTTGCCAGGCTGACACGGCAAGGTGAACCCATGGGTCCCTCTGAGAAGCATCGTGGGTGAGGCGTTCCAGGCTACTTCCTTCAAGTGAAGCAAAGAGTCACAGGCTGTCCTCTTTCCCAGCTGCCTGCCCCACCAGGCTGGTGGCTGAGCAGAAAAGGGGGCATCCGGTCTGATGGGGGAGCCAAATGCCCACCTGCGTCAGCTTTCCCACAAAGCAGGGGTGGTCAGTGAGGCTGCTCGGACAGGGTCCAGGGACCAGAGCAGAAACCAACAAAGGCCAAATTCTGGGAAAGGGCAACTTGCAGGGCCAGAGAGCAGTCACATGACCATCACCAGAGGCCCCAGTCCTGTGGCATCCTAGCCTGAGCCAAGGGCTACCAATGCCGCTGGGCACAGATGGGAAACTGAGGCACAGAGAGGGGTGGGCCACATATCAACCTCTTGTACATCACAGGATAACACTGCCAAATTAAAGCACTGCAGACAAGCAGAAAGAAAAACAGGAACTTAAAAGGCCATAAGCTGGGGAGTCTGTATTCGTTGCTGGGCACCCACATGTCAGAAGCACATGCACCTCTGCAGGTGCCCAGGGCCACCTGCTCACTCTTTCTTTTAAACAGGCAGGTGAATTCCTGTTTACCAGGAATGCTCTTGCCAGCCCAGGCTATGCAGTGTGGTTGCTGGATGACCTCTCTGGTTTCCTCCCAAGGGGACCCTGCCATCTGTCCAGCAGTTAGTGTCTCTGGCCCTGACCACTCCAGGTTTCACAAGATCAAGCCACTCCTTTAACACCCTTCAGGGGTCTCCACAATACTGGAATGAATCCATTATCATGGTGTGGCTCTTGCTGCCACTCGACCCTATTCTCTGCCATTTGTCCATGATATGGGGCCTGGACCACACCAGCCTTATGGCTCCTTGAATGGGAGGAGCCTGTTGGGACCTGCCTGTTTCTGCCTCAGGAACAGGCTGGCGCTTACTGCCCCCAGCCTGGAGTGCTCTGATCCTGGTCTTTCCACATTATCTCCCTTGGCCATCTTTTCCAATGAACAGACTTGCCCACACTCACAGGGCTAGGCCAGGAGTCAGCAAACTACTGCCCACAGGGCAAATCCAGCCTGATGTTTTATAAGTAAAGTTTCACTGGAGCACGGCCTCGCTTGTCTGTTTATAGTCTGTGGTCACTTTCATGCCACCATGGTAGAGCTGAGCGCTTGTGATGGAGACCATCTGCCCTGTGAAACTGACATATTCATCATTGCATGCTTTACAGAAGTACACTGACCTGCCCTGAGCCATCACCTGGTTGTTTTTTGTTAATTATTTTTATTTTTTATTAAATCCTACCTGTGTACATTAGTGCAATCATGGGGTACAGTGTGTTGGCTTCATAAACAATCTGAAATATTTCATCCAACTGTTCGACATAACCTTCATGGGATTCACACAATGAACGAGGACATCACCTGGTTTTATCTTAGCAGCAACCCATCTGAGATTACACGTTGTCCTTGGTTGTGGTTTAATCACTGGCTTACAGGTGTCCAGTGAGTGTGTTGAATGAACGGATGAACATCGATACATGTGTGTCAAAATCTGTGAGGGGTTCCAACTCCCACCAACTGATCCATCAAAGAACTTGGGTCCTAATGGATTGCAACGAAAAGCTCACTGCTTCTGAGGTGGACTCTGGGAGTGTCTTCTATCAGTTACAGTGACTAAACTGTAGGGCCTACTATCCCAGTAACTCTGTGGGCAGGGCCCCAGGGCTTATAAGAAAATCCCCAAGAGATACCTAAATTGCGGTAACAGTCACAATCACAGTCACAGTAGTAACACTGCCTCTTAAACACTTTGTCTCATTAAATACCTGTAACTTGGGAACATGATATTGTTTTTCTCCCATTTTCCAGATACAGAAACTGAGGCACAGAGAGATGAGGTAATCTGCCCAAGACTAGCAAGAGGCACAGACAAAATTAACCAGCACTGGCTGACACTCAGAGCCCCAACAGCTAGGCACCAAATTGTGCTGTGTCTGTTTGGGCATAGAGCTGAATGTCCACAGCCTTTCTGGGTCCCAACTGGTATGGGCCAGACACAACAGTGATGCCTGTCTAGAGGGCAGGAAGACCTGGACTGGGACCAGCCTGCCTCCCACCTGGACCACCTGTGGGTCTGGCAGTGGGTCCCCACTGCAGCCTAGTTTGTGTGGCCCTTTTCCATGCATTTATATATTATTGATAATAGCAAACTTACCCAGAACTTTCAATGTGCCGGGCTCTATTCTCAGTGCCTCATACATACCAACTCACAGAAATATCATGGGGAAGACATTTTTCCTAGACCCATTTTACAGATGAGAAAACTGAAGCTGGGAGAAGTTAGAGACTGTCCAAGGTCACTGGCCAGAGTGAGGCTGGATGCCTGGACCCCTCTATCCTCTACTAGCCTGCCGTCTTCTGCCTGACCCTGGTGAGTAGCTCCCTGCACTCTGAGCCCTGGGACATGCAAGGTCCATCCACAAGTCTCTTGGGGCTGTTGTAACAAAGAACCACAAGCTGGATAACTTAAGACAACAGGAGCCCAGAAGTCCAACATCAAGGTATTGCATGGCCTCCTCCCTCCAGAGGCCTCATGGGAGGGTCCCTCCTACCTTGTCCAGCTCCCATGGATTTGTGGCCACTTGCTCTAGCCTCCATCTCCACAGGGTCCCCTCCTCTGGTCAAAGCTCCCTCTGCCTCCCTCTTACAAGGACACAGGATTGCATTTAGGGCCAAGGTGACCCAGGCTGATCTTCTTGTCTCAAGTGATTAATCATATCTCCAAAGACCCCTATTCAAAACAAGGTAGGCTTACAGGTTCCAGGGATTAGAACCTAAAACTTGGGAGAAACTGCCCAGACTGTCACAGAAGGGACCAGGACCAACCTCAGGAGACAGGAGACCAGATAAGATAGATGTTCTCTTTTCCTCCTAAACACACATGGCCCCTGACTCACCAAATGAAGGTGGGAGGCAAAATTTAGCCTTTCTATCTTGGGTAATCTTCCCATCACTCACACAGCAGAAAACAACCACCTTGTCATTAACGAGATATATTAAGCTATTTAATACCAGGTTTTCAGCCGGGAGATGTTCTGGAAAGTGAGGGGCTCTCCCAGCAGTGACTTCAGTGTGACCTTTCAGTCCTGGAGGGCACTGTCTGTATGTTGTGCTAATTTTGACATCCCCTGCTCTGACCCGTGGGGTAAGACCCTTTGTGTCTGGCACGTCACTCACCTACCCATCTCTCTCATGATGGGCTGCAACTGTGATCTGGACCATTCTGTGCAAACCCCCAGCCACAGAAGCCAAGACAGGGCCCTGCTGAGCCTGTCGACCCATCACAGGGGCTGCTCCTCACTCACTGCGTGCGAAAGTCACAGGGGATTTGGCACTAAGAAGGGAAGTGATGTGCCTGAGTATCTAACATCAGCTAGAAGATGCCACAGTGAGGAATCCAAGAGACAGAGTCATCTTGGAGCATGCACGAGGAGAAAACTCACTTACCATGCCCCTGAGCATGGAAAAGACTGAGTTCACATGAATTCAGAGGTTCTGAAGACTAGGATGAGACCTTCTAATCCAGCTGCGAAGGGAGCCCTCTTTGGGGGCAGACAGTGTCCCCTATCATCCTGGTGGATTAGTCTCTGTGGGGCTGACCCCCTGGCCATGAGGTCAGCATGTGGCTGGACCACATGTACAGTGCTGCTGCTCACCTGGCTGACCCCTGTCTGCAGACAAGAAGGTTGGCAGCTGGGTTCAGAAGCAGCTTCCAGGGCGAGGCATCCCCAGCAAAGAGCTATTCCAGGTCAGGGCTATGAACCTGCTGAGAAGGCCACCCAGGACCCGAGCTGTGCTTTGGCGGGAGTGCCTGAATTGCAGTGGCTATTCAGCTGGGCTGCCAGTGGAAGGGAGCAGGATGGACCTGGGCTGGGGGAGTACCTTGGAGGGCGGCAGCTCTGCTGAGACGCCAAAGATCTCGGCTCTGGCAGCAGGTCATCCAAACCCTCCACTTCATTCCCTGGCCTTGGGGTGCCTTTGTTCCCTGCCTCACGCCAGCTCTGTGGAAGCCACTGCCCTTCCGAAAGCTGACTGTGAATGCTTCACCCCCATCCTCCCGCGGCCTCCATGGGCGTCTTGTAGGATTAGGAATGGGAACATAGACCTGACTTGATCCCTGACACTGAGGTGTGACCCATCCCCAGGAGGCAAGCTCCCGCCATGGCACAGACTCTAGAGGTCTCTCCACCCCAGCAGAGGGGACTGAGTCCTCACCAAGTGTGAGACAGGCCACACTGACCTGAGAGCCCCCCAGAGTATGTAAGGACTCAGAGATCTCTGAGCTTTTCCAATGAACCCACTTTCTCCAGAGCAAGTGGGGTTAGGAGGCACCAAGCCACAGTCATTCCCAGTACATGACAGAAGAAACTACCAGGCAGCTCTTCAAAGCAAGATACAAAAGGAGAAAATCTCTCACTTCCTTGGCTTGGTAGAAAATCATCTCTCAGAAGAGCCTCTTCGCCTCTTATGGTCAATTGAAACAAAATCCATTTTAAAATGTTTTGCAACTATAAGGAAAATCTGAAGTCATTTCCATTTAAAAATAATTGTGATGGTTTAGACTTGATTTCGAAGCCTGAAAGCTAAAGGTCTACCTTTAAATACCTGTCAGCCCATCCAGCCACAACTGTGGGGACAAAACAAAAATGGAAATGCACATGCTCCTGTAGCCCTGAAACTCAGGTACGCACTCCACTTGGGGCTGGAGTCCCTGTGGTTCGTCATTTTATTTAAAGGTAATAAAAAGACGAGCTGCTACTAACTACTAAACCAGAGATTAAATATTTAGCGCCAAGTTTACTGCTATAATCTTGTTTTTCCTCCAAGGAGCCCTAGATCTTTTTAACAAAAGATCAGTAGGAAAAATAAACTAAATCCAGAGTTAGGGGCTTGCTTTTCAGCCCATTTGCCCCTTGTCTAAGGAGATCCTAAATCTGCAAAATTTCCTTTTGGGGCATTAAAAGCAACCAGACCTGATCAAACTGCTTTTGAATGAAATCCCCTGACTTTTGTTTTCCTCCGGTGCCAGGAAAATGAAGACCATATTTTCTTTCCCTTCCTTTCAATCTGACAATTATAATGCTAGCCCACATCCTAGCAGGCACCCTATGACCATAAGAGCCAGAGAAAAATACAAAAAGATACTCTTGATATTGCTGTTCAGGAGGATGTTTTTGGAAAGCAGGACTGGCTGGCTTGGAATTGCAGCAAGCAACCCCCAGGACACACAGATCCAGCCAGCCAATGAGGGCCATGCAAGAAGGCTGAGGAGGTCTCATAAGAAGAGCCATGGGGAAGGGGCCTGGCTTCGCTGGACTCTGCCTGACGCCAGGGTGCTGGCAGAACAAGCCTCAGCTTCCCCATCTGTAAAACAGGCCTGCAGCCTTCTAAAGTTTTTACCAATGTTTTACTTTATTTTTATTCATTTCCCTGTTCTCTGAAACTGTTGTTAATAACTTCCTTTTCTTTTTATCTTATTAAGAAAATAAATTTCTATCTGCCAAGTAAGGGCAGGAGAAGACAGCTGGCCTCTGTGGTCAGCCTGAGTTCACATAATTCAGTAAATAAATGAAGTGCTCGGATTGTCCAGAGTGACCTCAGTTGCCAGACAATCCAGGCCATTGTGAGTAGCCAGGGGGTGTGACTGCCTGCGCTGGTCACTCAGAGCCCTGGGAGGGCACAATCTCTCAGCACTGTGTGATGTCGGGCCACTCCCAGAGTGGCTACTCCCACTCTGCAGGTGGTGGCTGTGAGCAGCAACCCACTACCCTTACCCCTACCCCTCTGGATCCTACCTGTGGCCTCTTGGGAGGGTTAAGTAACCGAACCCTTGCAACATGCTCCCAGGTCAGCACAGAGCACAGCAGAGATGTTATTACTGTTACTGTTCTCCCAGCTGCTCCCACCTAAGGATCCAGGACTTTGAGCTGGGCAGCTTCTGTCCGGCCTTTTCTGCAGACTCAGTTCAGCTGCAGAAGTAGAAAGTTGTATCCTTTGCAGTGGGACACCAGAAAAAGGGCTGTGGTGGCCCGGGCTGCACCATGTAGGTTGGGAGCTGCTCCTTCTCCAAAGGCTCCACCACATAGCGATCCTGGCAACAAATGCCCTGGCAGAGTCAGCTAGGCCCCAAACCCTGGTCTGCCCTAGGATCGGGTACCTTCTGCTGCTGTCCTGTCTCCTCGAGCTTGTTGAAACCCAATCTGTTCTTGGTGACAGTGGTGCTCGCAGGGCTTACAGCTGTCACCTGAGGGGGCTGTGCAGCTCAGAGGGGCCCCGGTGCTCTCTGGGGCCATGCCTTTCAGCCTTCCCCTTGCAGCAGGGCTGGAATCTTCCTGCTTCCTAGACGCCTGGAGAGGGCTCAGTAGAATCCCTCAAAAACTCATTTCAGAATTGTTTATTTGTTTTTTAAACTAAAAAGGTTCATTTTTTTCTGACTATAAAAATAGTCCATGAAGCTAGAAACAACACAAGTGTCCTATCCCAGAGGCCAGTAGGCAATGACAGCATCACCTGTCCAGAGTCTACCCCCGCCCAGCAGCGTGGGATGAGTACAGGCAGCAGGCAGGGTCCCTGACATGCTGGCAGCAGCCGGAAAGACCCCCTAACACAAATGACCCCCTCTGCAAATGTTGTCTGCAGGGACATGCCCCTCCCCAGGGGATCTGCTCTGCCCACCCTGGACCTGGGCACCCACCCCTGCTCCTGCTGCCTGGTTTTCAGTGGCTGCCTCAGACTAGCCCACAGCAGCCAGGATAGCCCACAGGGCAAGAGGGGTGGCCCTGAAGCCCGGCCCCAGCCTGAACTCACTCCCTCACTCACAGTGACTTACTGAGTGCCAGCCGCGTGGCTGGTGCAGGGACACAATGTGAAGCCACATTAAGACTCAGCACCTGCCCCCTGGGGCTCACAGCCTCATGAGCGGTCAGACAACTTTTAAATTCCAAGTCTCATCACTGCACAACTGGGACAAGACCATAAACTGACAACCCCAGCCTCCCGGGGGACCAGCCCCTGCCCTAACTTCCCTTATAGAGGCTCATGCTCATACACACACACACACACACACACACACACACATGAGTGCATACACACACCCATCCTACATTCACACAAGCATACATTCACACTCACAAATGCACAGGCACACACACACGACCACACATGAACACACACATGAGTGTTCACACACAGCCATGTCAAAAGTGTACACATGTATACACACAGGCATGCAAAAACATGTACACATGTGTGCACATCCACCCCACATGAACACTCAAACATAAGGGCATGAATGCACACACGCGTACACATGTGTACACACCTACACACGTGTGTGCCTCCCACACCCATGTCACATAAGCACATGTATGCATAAGGATACACACATGCATACCTATCCCCGCATGCACACACATTCATACACATGTGCACAAATGTGTACATGTACCTTCACCCCTAGCACTCACCTGCTGCTGTTCATACTGGGCTATTCTCTGTCCCTTGGCTGGGACCACTGGGTCCCTCCTTCACCCCCACTGAGATCTGGGCCCCAGAGTCTCAGGGCCCAGTATTACTGCTTCTTAGAGCCAAGTCCAGGCCCCAGGAGGGCATCTAGGCCACTGTTACCAGCCCAAGGCAGAGGGCTCCTTTCTCCAGGACTCGCAGGACTCAGGGCCCTGTGGGAGGCTGCAGATGGCAGTGGCTGCTCTCAAGACATCCTGCTCCCCTATTCTATCATCCTGATGGCCAGCATCTATCTGGACCAAGCCTTCCCTGACTACTGAAGAGCCACCCTCAGACCTGGCACTCACACCCAACCCAAGAGCTCTCTCTGCTGGACTTCCTTCAGTGTCCACATGGCCCACAAGGTCCTGCACAGCCTCCAACTCCCCCCCTAGGCTCCAAGCTCCAGCCACCACAAACTATCCCTCACCCTAACACCCTCGCGGAATCCCACCCCTGACCATGCCACTCTCTTGTGAGCCTACCACCGTGGCTCACTTCCCAGGCTGGTGCTGCTTCCTGAGGTCCAGGGAGCACCAGAATAAATGAAGCCAGCCACCCAATCTTCTTTGTTCTCACGAGAACCAGAAGGTGGCTTGTGCAAGAGCCTCCTGCCCTGTGGGTCCTGCCTCTGGCCTCTCAGGCCCTGCAGTGGTCTCTCTGCAGGCCCCTTGCAGGGATGTCCTGCTCCAAAACCTCCCCAGGCTTCCTGCTCAGACCTCACCTTGAGTGCCCTGTCCCCAGAGGCTCATGCACGGAGAAATGCTGCAACCACTTGGCAGAGGGGCGGAGCAAGCTCAGGAGACAGCCCGCCCACCACCCAACCCTGGGCTGCAATCCGCTTCTTGGGATGACTCCTCTCTGAAGTGTTCCTGCTGACCTGTTTCTGTGTTTATTAACTGTCCCTGCTGGAATTGAAGCTCCATGCAAGGTGGGACCCTGTGTGTTCTGGTCACTGGAATCCTAGCTGCCCAGTAGTAACCATGCTGGGCAGGGCTGAGGAGAAAGGGAGAAACGGATGTAGCCTCTGCTAGAGGACCCAGCTGCCTGGATTATCAGGGAACAGCTCTTGAGACAAGACCAAGGAGATACCTTGTATATCTGGGACCATAGCTCCAGACCAGATGTCCACTCAGCCTGGACAGCCTGTTGGGATCTAGGCGGCTTCTTGCTGAGTGTACTGGGGTCTAAGGGTCCTGGGCGGGTGGCCCCACACAGAGGATCCAGGAGCTCAGCCAGGACCAGTGTGGGGAACTGGCTCAGAGGCCACTCACGCCCAGTGTGTAGACAAAGGGGTTCTTGTCCACTCCTAGCAAGGCCCAGGCCTCTACTGGCCCCGCACCCATGACTGCCTATTGGGCAATCTGTTTGCTTTGGGGGCTGGTGAGGGCACAGAGCATAGAAAACATGAATTATTTATCAACAGAACAGCAAATCCTTGGAAATTCCAAACCACTCACTCACTGATCCTCAAAACCATTTTATTTCCCAAGTCTTCCCCTGAGGGTCATGAGCCTAAAAGCTTCTACCACAGCAGCCCCTAAGGAACCCCAGTTCACCCCAAGACCCTCTCAAGGGCCCCCCTGCTCACTCCAAGTTCCTCTCAACCCCTGCTCCACCCAAAACCCTCTGAAATGCTTCTTCTCACCCAGGACCCTTTCAATGCTCCTCTCTCACCTTCCTTAGCATCCCAAATGCCTTACTGCCCTTCTTCCCATCATCTGCCATCAAAGTCAAGGGCCTGGCTGCCTCTGCCGGGTTGCAGTGACCCTCCTGCCTATGCATTCACTCCCAGGGAGTTGCTCAGAACAACTCTCAGCAGCCAGCTCAGGGCACACAGGAGCAGGCCCAGCACAGATTCTTATTGTAATCAGTGGCCCATCCTTGCTGTCTCTCCCCCACCTGCAGCACACACCCTAGGGCCCATCTTCAGGGCTGAGGCCCCTGTTTCTCTGGGGGGCCCGCCTGTGCTGGGAATGGGCTCTTTGCCAGTGGTCTTGATTCTGCCAAGTTGGTGTCCACCAAAGCTCTCTCTCTTGATATCCAGACCCGGGACAGCAAGGTTCATAGAGGATGGCTATGGCTCAAGTGGTGCCAGCTGCATCCACTGCCAGGCTATTTGCTCATTGCATCTCAGGTCTATGTACTGAGCCACACACACTCAGAGTTTGGTCTGTGTGTCCCTCTGGCCTCCCAGAGATGACAGACACCAGCTGCCTGCACCACCTCCCAGCTCACTTCTTTGGTCCTTCCTGTTTGGGGATAAGGTCTACTCACCCATCTCCTGAAGGGGATTCACACTGCAGACTCTTGGAGCACGGCCCAACTCTGGACGCCTCCTGCTCTTCTCACTCCCTCATTCCTAGGGCCCCCACTCTGCCTTCCCTCAGCCCATCCACGCCGGGACAGGAAATCTGTGCCAGCCTTCAAGGGCTACAGCACCTGCACCCAGCGCCTCCTCCCTTCGCCATGGCAGCCACTGACTCCCAGGCCCCTGGAGCCAGTAGATGGGTGTTTGGATGCGTTTTCTCCAGCTTCTGGGAGTCCGAGGTTCCCTGTAGCTCTGCTTGGCCAGGTCAACAGAATAATGTCAAAGGGATCACACTGAGGGTTCGTGAGTTTAACTGAGATCACAGGACCAAGTCTGCGTGCAGAAGCCACGGTGGGAGCCCTGCAGGGTGTGAGCAGGAGGCACCCAGAGTTGGGTCCCATTGGTCAGGAAAGTGATGAGACCAGGCCAGGGGGAGAAGAGCTGCCAGAGTGGCCCCCTATGCTGTTCAGCTTAAATAGTATCACTGTGACTAAAGAGCCAGCACGACTAGATGTGAGCTGCCCAGGAATGCACGTCCTGCCTTTTGTGCCTTATGTGTCCCATTTCACACGTGAGGACACTGACATCTGGGAAGTCCAGGAGCCAGCCCACAGGGGTCATAGCCAGATGCCTCGCTACTGAGTTGGTGTAGCTGCCAAGCTACAAGCCCTGCCACTCTGCCGCTCTGCCTCACACATATACCCTGAAAAGGCTCAGTAGCCAGTAGGGGCGGCCCCCGTCCCTGCTACATGGGCTCCATCATGCCTTATCTAATGAGGCATTAGAACAATTAAATCCGGGGCTACCTACCTCATCTTCTTCCAACGTCATGGAAGTCAGAACCTTCCAACCCCAGCACCAATGCACCTGACCTCTCCAAGTCCTCTCCCTATCAAAATGGCGCACACGCCTGTACTAATGGGGGGGGGTCTGTCACCAATAGCCCTCTTTTGTATTAATAGTGCATGTTTACCCATCTGTTACCCAGATGCCTGTGCCACCAGGGTCATCACATGAAACCACAGAGAACCCTGGCAGAGCCTCTGCCTACCCAGAAGCTCAGTCATGAGGGAGGACGAGGAGGCTCAAGGACACTTCCCAGACGCCTCCGTGCAATGGGCAGCTGTCTTCCATCAGCCATCCCTCCAGGGACAAACTTAATCCCCCACTGAGCCCAAGTCCATTATATCAGGCACAGCCGCCCTACAACAGCCCAGAGCAGCTCCCATGGCTGGCCTGGCTTCAGCAAATGAGCTGCCCCAGGTCTGGGTGCAAGTTGATGAGGCCCCTCTGTGCAACGGGGCACCAGGCATAGCCTGTCTGCACACCACTGCATCACTAACCCAGAGAAGCATGGAGCCAGGAGGCTGACTCCAAGAGAGGCCTGAGCATCTGACCCAAATAGCACCCCAACTGGACATCAGTCCAAGAAGGCCAGGCCCAGGCTGTGTCAGCTTCACTCATAGGCCTCAGCAGGGTCTGCAGGCAGCAGGGGTGGTTGTCAGTGGCTCCATGCACGGTCCCATATGTGGCCCCAGGGCACCTGTGGAACTTGTGAGTGGGCTCTCCTGAGTCTCCAAACCATTTACCTGCTCCCCCCGGGGCCAACCAGCTCCTACCCTCCTCTTGGGCCCTTCAACGCAGTAGTGAGGCATCTGAGGCTATGGCCCCAGTGCTGTGCCTGGGTCAGGTGCCACTCAGACCCAACAAGGTGCCTCTTCAAAGCCCTGAGACATTGCTGTTGAGGCTGCCCTCCTGCTCTGCTGCCCTCCCACTCTGCTGCCCTCCCGCTCTACTGTCAGAGCCCGGAAGGAGGGCTCAGGTTTCTACATTTAGAAATACTGTCTCAGCTTGCAAATTTTTCTGCAGCTGCCTCTGTTTATACATTGTGGCTGAGAGGAACTCTGGGCTGGGGACAGCTGCTCTTGGGCAGTTTCTCAGGGAGACACAAACACATTTACACTTGCACGTTTCTATTCTTTGCAGAAGGAAAGAAAAAACGACAGCAACAGGGACTTCCCTGGAGCCCACGGGGCCCTCCACTGAGTTTACACCAATGAGGGCCCAAGGCTTGGACCTTCAGGGAAGAGAGTGGGAACTCTTCCCTGGCCACCCTCAGCCAACTTAGCAAACAAGAGTCAAATGTGAATATTTAAGTTCCCAACCCCGGTGACAGCAGCACAAGAAATTCCAGCCAGGAATGAGCAGAATGAGCAAGAGCCGCCTCAGAAATGATGCCCCCAGCCTAGCATCTGCTTCAGGGCCCTAGGCTGGCCTTGCCTTAGCATAATGTGCTCCCCAGTGGGATTAGACCTAGTCAGGGACGCTTTGGGCCTGAAGCTGCTCAGTGTTGATGTTGGCACTTGCTGATCCTCAATTTCTTCCTCTGTGAGGAGCTATAAATGTCAAATGTCAAATGACATCATGTGTGATAAAGAGCTTTATAAACCACCCACAGCCCCCCAACACCCAAAGCCACCTAACTACCCACAGCCACTCCCTGTTTACTGCCACCAAACTACCTATAGCCACCCAATACTCACAGCCACTGAACACTCACAGCCACTCACTGTCTATAGCCACCCAATGTCATCACCATGATGGAGCAGAAACTATAAATTCCTGATAAATACATCAGAACGAGGAAACTGAGCTCTCCCAAGGGGTCTGCCTCACCGGCAGGGGCAGAGTCAGAGACCAACCCAGCATGTTTCCACCTGCCATGTTGTGGCATTAAAGGAAAGCAGGGGAGGAGAAGCTGGTGGTGGCAGAAGCCAGTGTGTGCACCTGCAGCAAGCCCACCATGATACATAGACATGGGCAATCTCAACACCAGAACAAGGACAAGAGCAGGTGGTGTGGCAGGTGCTGGCTGTGTCCCCTTACCACAGAAAACAATGACCCAGGACTATAACAGTCAGGATGACCAGACTCGGGGTGAGAATTCATTGCCTAGGAGGTATCCAAATCCATGTCATAGCCAGGCTGTGTGGATGACACTCGCACCTGTCTTTTAGGACAGCCCCCAAAAGCCCTCTGTAGCCCCAACGACAAACCTTGTCTTGTTCCTCTCCTACTGTGCTGCTGGAGTGTGGCCTGGTCTAGCCCTTGGACAACTTCAGCAGGACCAGTCATAGCTGGCCACACTCATTTCCTATGGCCCAGCACTTCACTCCTGTTTTATTTGCTCCCAAAGTAGAGGGATGGTCATATCAGCTTTACTGATAACATCCACAAACCAAAAACAACCTAAATGCCCATCAACAGGAGAATGGACCAATAAATTCGGGCATATTCACACAGGGGAAGGAGATTCAGTAATAAGAATAAAAAACTCAATGCAGCGTGAGGGGCTTAACAAAGAAGAAAGCCCAGGGCTCCATTTTTCTAAGGGACAAAAGCAAGCCAGGCCCCCTATGCTGCAGCAAGTCAGCAGAGAGCTCACCCTGGGGTGGGCGGGACCAGGAGAGGGCCGCAGGGGGGCCAGGGGGCTTGTTGGAGTCTTGGTTTCTGTTGCTTGTATATGTATGCTTAGGTTGTGGGTATTTGTTGAGCTGTTCACGTATGATTTGTGCTCATTTCCATATGAATGTCATAATTCAATAGAAATGTAAATTTTTAAAAGGTGAGAGAAGAGGAAGGGATGTGGAATTATTATATGTCGGTAAAATTAAAATTTTATTGGATTTTAGCAACACTTACAATATTTAATCTTGATGTAATCCAATCTCTCTTTGTGCAAAGTGCAGAAAGAGAGGTCCCAAGGGGAGATTGGTGGGAGAATTGATTAACCATGAAAATTGAGACTCTTCACTACCTTTGTCAACCCAGGCACTGGGCATACATGAAATAATATATCTTATTTAGGCCCAGTAGCGCAGGCGGGTCTGGTTGTAAATAGGAAGCTGTTGCTGTTCAGGCGTGGGCCGGGCAGCTCTGTGATGTTTTAAAAAAAAAAAAAGAAAGAAAAAAGAAATTATATGTCTTATTGGGGTATTGTAATGGGTTAAATTGTGTCTCACAAAAAGAGATGTTGAAGTCCTGGCCCTAGAAACTCAGAACGTGGGTTGATTTGGAAACAGGATATTAGATTTGGTCACGCTAAGAGGAGCCCTAAATCCACTGACTGCTGTCCTCAGAAGAAGAGAGAGCATAGAGATGCAGGGAGACGTCCACATGGAGACCAAGGCAGAGACAGGAGTAAGAAAGCCACACACCCAGGGACGCCGACAGCATGCGGAGCCTTCCTCGGGCCTCCAGAGGGTCTCTGACTTCTGGACCCCGGGATTGTGAAAGAATACATTTCTGTTGGGATAAAAGACCCAGTTGTTTCTACTGCACTACAGCAGCCCCTGGGAACTGATTCAAGTGTGTTTATGCAGGCACAGACCTCAGTCATTGTAAGGTAAGAAATACTGCACATATCTGGGGCGGCGCCAATGGCTCAATGGAGTAGTGCACCGGCCCCATATGCCGGAGGTGGTGGGTTCAAACCCAGCCCTGGCCAGAAACTGCAAAAAAAGAAAAAAAAGAAATGCTGCCCATTTCAACTGCCACAAAGACATTGTGGTCCCTGGTTCATGTCTTGAGGGAGGAATGTGGATGAACACAACGTCACCTCAGCTGTACATGAGGTCAGCTAGCCGCATGTTGGGGAACAGACAGGACCCTTTGATCCCGCCCCACTGTTCCTGCCTAAGCTGAGACTTCCTGCTCCACAAGGTCCCAGGGCACTGAGATACCTCCACAGGCTGTGGCTGGGCTAGGGCTGCCTTCAGAGAACTACCAGGAACTGCTGCCTCCCTGGGCCCTGAATCGTAGGTGCTCACTGAGCAGGTTCAAAATGACCCTCTTCAAATTTCAGTGAGCCTGACTTACAGGTTTTTCTTTGTCCTTTTGTAAGTAAGGCCAGATACGCAGGATATTGGTGATGGTGATTTTTGCATTGGTGCTGGTACTCGTGATTTTCAGAGTAGGCCATGATGCTCTTGCTCTTGATATTTTTCCTTTGATGCTTCCACGTGCGTGCCTTTCTTTCCTCAATAACACCAAAGATGTTCAATCTCCGGTCATGCGTGGATGCAGAGGGGGTTTTAGGTCCAAGAAGGAGGCTGCAAGTGGGGGTGCCTTTAGACCCACCAGGCCAGTCTGGGCACTGACCAGAGGCAGGAGTGCACCCAGCAGGGCCTCCCAATCCCTGCTTACAGCTGCAGCTCCCCGCAGCCAATGCTCCAAGGCGCCAGCACTTCACTTCCACTAATATGTGGATATGAACACTTAAAAACTGAGTGTGTCCACATCTGGTCAAAGAGCAAGACTACCCTTGGGGAAGGACTCACAGTGGCTCACAGAGTTCCCATCAAATCTACCACTCAACTCATCCTGGGAATCTGCAACCTTTCTTCCCCTGAGATGTGATGACTGGGGGGGGGGGGGGGACTG
>CAUYON010188824.1:0-50140 GCA_963573935.1 Arctocebus calabarensis | reverse complement strand
GATTTGGGTGGGGGCGTGGGTTTCATCACTTGTGCCCTGGATTTGGTGTGTTGTGTTCGGTGTGTGCCCAAAGAACTTTAGCCTGGGTGAACCTTTTTTTCTTTTTTAAAAAAAAAAAAAAAAAAAAAAAAAGGGAGTCTGGGAGCAGCAGATGTAGAGACCTGTCACCCAGCCTTAGGAACAGGCAGCCGGCAATGACCACCAGCGTCTCAGATCATTAAGCAATGTCTTACTGTGATGTCATGCGCGGATGTACAGAGTTGTAATCCTTTCAAAACCGACAGATTGTCAGCATGATAAAGTGGATACAAACAAGTCTTGAACAGGGATGACTAAAGCATGGGGCAGGGGGAGAAATGTCACTGAACTCAAACAGGATCCGAGGATGCGCAAGTGCCAGCAAGCGCCGCTGTTCAGGAGAGTCCAGGTAAACAACCTTCTTCCCACCCACTTCTATACTGATTAGCAATTCTGTAACATATTCCTGATCTGCTGTTAAATAGTTTTAATCTACAGATGTCAGAACTGAGTTCTTAATTGCTGTAAATTAGTGAGCAAACACAGGTTTCTCATTAAACCCATTACACCCTGTATGTTAAAATGGAATGCCTGTCATTGGGGTTTCTTTTCCCCCCTCCTCCTGGTACTCAAAGCAGCCTTCTTGGTAAAAATTAAAGTATAAACTGTGAAACAGGGAGGTAAGGTGAGGCTGAGTGTAGTGGGTGCCTGTCCCTTGGAGGGGTTTTTATTCCTGGGGAGAAAAATCTTTCAACGTTGCCTAGATTTTCATGCCAAGCTGGAGTGTGCCTCCCATTTTTGCTTTCTTAAGAAAGAGTAAAGTGGGGCCAGAGCTCTGTGAAAGCTTTGGCTTCTCGTAGAGGGAAGAAATGCTTCCTCCCATGATGCCTGTTCAAAGCAGACGGTTTGCCTCCAGTGAACTCGTATCACCTGTACAGGTGAAGGCGCATAACATGCTAAATTAACAGGGAAGGGAAAGAACAGAAGAAAATGCCGGGGAAAAGCAAACTCTGAACTTTCAAATTAGGTAAGCGATCGATCAAGCTGGCTCTGTCTCTCAGGCTGCACAATTGATGAGAAATGGGGTGGGGGGAGGAGTGGGAGGAGGGGGGGCTGGGGGGAAGGGGAGGGTAAAACTGAAAACTGCATCAACTTCCAAGCTACAAATAAAAATAGCTCCTCGGCACCAGCTTCATTAAGTTTTATCAGCAAGTATCTTGGGGTTTGACACTCCAACCTCAGGTCATAAATTCACAGTACAGCCTCCATATGCTCACCAAACACCTGAATTCAATTTCTCTTCGGGATGTGAAGCAGGAATGTGGTGCCCAAATTAATTATGCATGCAAAGTTAGTTCCTAACGAGGGCGGCTTTTGTGTGTGTGTGTGTGTGTGATGCTGGAAGGTATTTATAACATCTGATATTTGGGGACAGATCTTTCTTCAATCTGAGCACTTTTATACTGGTCCGGAAGTCTCAGTTCCCTCTTCCAAATTTGGACATTGAAAAAAAAAAAGAGTAGAGTTGGTAAATATTTTGTTATAATGTTTGTGTTTTTTCTAAAGATATTCACAAACAGTTATGATATGGAAAAAAATGGTCTTCATGTTGACTTTGAGGTTTTTAGGCAAATATTTCTGAGGTTCTCTGACTTTGAGGTTTTTAAGCAAATATTTCTGCGGTTCTGTAAAAATCACCTTGAATTCCAGAGAAACTCTAAACTCAGACTAAGTGGCTATATTTATATGTGTCTATGTGTACATGTGAAATTAGCTACTTAGGAAATATCATGTCATTGTCGGTTTATTTTCACAGTTTTACTCATCATCTGTAATATAAAAAGAATGACGAGGAACTTATGCAAATCCCAAAGGCACCCACTTCGCTCAGCTGATAAAATTCATTTCCAGATTCTGACACCCAAGATTTGTCGTCCGTTTTACACCAATTTCAGTATAATGAATCATAACAAATTAAAAACATACAGCTACCTTCTCTAGGTTAAAAAGGGGGTCGCCAAAGCTGTTAATCCCGCGTTGGCTTCTGATGGGATAGTTCGAGGTCTCCGGATGTGTGACGGTCGCAGGGAGGCCACCTCCCCATCAGAAAGCCCCCAGACTCGGTCTTCCTCGGGGTGCCTCTGCGGCCGGTGGGTAACAAACAGGCCTATCATTTTATAAGCGATAAAACCTCAGGAAGGCACCCCTCGCCCCATTTTATTACTATCATCACTCTTCCTTATTAGCTTGTCACTGGTCTCAGGCGGGAGTGAGAAAAATGTAGTTTTACTTTTTGAAGGGAATTCCTCCGGCTACAGAGGGCACACACGTGCACAGGCATCCATAATTTCAAGACCTGACAATAACACACACACGCACACACTGACTAGTGTTGCAGACATAACCCAAGCTGGTTCCTACTAAAATGGATTGCTAAGCTGACCGCTGTCAGGCCTCCAACGGGCCCCTTGCTCACATGTCAGCACAAAAGCAATGTCGCTTACTGAGTTTTTAGAAATTATCAACAGAAAGCTAATTATCAAGCTTTTATTGAAGGAAACATGTTCTAATAAAACCTTTTAAACAAATGGCCTGTAAATACTGTGAGAGATTGTGTGTGCCAGACCCACAAACCTCAGAGGTGGCAGAAAGGACCAGACTGGACGTCCTTGGGTCCCTGGGAGGGACAGGGCAGGAGGCAGAGGCAGAGTTCTGTGCCTCTGGCGACTCTGACTTCCTACCAGCAACTCGGCATAAGCTTTAAGTAAGTGACTGATAGGAGAGAGAATGTTTTCCAGGTATACCAAAGAATTTAAATGCATTTTTAGGAAATAAAAATGTTATTGCCTATAAGAAACCATGTATATTATTTTTCCCTGCACAGTGTAAGAGGCTGTAACTTGGGGTGAACTTGCTAAGTGCACTGACTGTTCACAGCCTGTGTGATTTTTCTGGAATTCTCTAATAAATGGCAAGGGTATGTTAAGTATTCTAATAGGTTAGAGAGTTGAAGAAAGTTTATGAACTATATTTTTATTCATTCAAAAAAATCTCTGAAGATAAAAAGATTAGCCAGTGGTGGTGTCCCATGAGAGTCTGTATCTCAAACTAAAATATATATTTAAGCATCTGACGAGCAAGCAAATGGAATTTTATAGGTGCAAACTTTTGACAAACTAAAAGAAGAGTGAAAACTGGAAATGCATTGTAAAAATTTGAAATAAAAAAGGGAATGGAAATTAAACTACGAAACCTGATGGCTTTTGATGACAAAACAAAATGATTGTCATGTTCTTTTTCATATTAGAGAGGTTTTTATCATACAAGTGTAGGAACTAATTATGGAACCATTATTTTAATTCTTTAATCACAAAATGATTACACAGAATCCACGGCTAACATTTTCTTTGTTTTTGCATTCTTTGTCTTCATTGACAACATAATTGCAAAATGCTATACAAAACTAAACGATGGTTTGTTTCTTCTTAAAGAAAAAAACACCAATGCAACTTGGTACTTAACTCTAAATCATGACCATATCCTATAGGTTTTCCTGAAATTTCTCAAAATAGAAAGTAATATAGCAGGAGATAATGTCTTTAAATCCCATGAGAGCTTAACTCTGAGACATCTTTGAGAACGAAAATAAAAGTAGTGAAACATACTTTATTAACTAGTTTCCTAAAAAAAACTTTTGACAAACTAAAAGAAGAATGAAAACTAGAAATGCATTGTAAAGATTTGAAATAAAAAAGGGAATAGAAATTAAATTATGAAACCTGATGGCTTTTTTTTTTTTTTTTTTGAGACAGAGCCTCAAGCTGTCACCCTGGACAGAGTGCTGTGGCATCACAGCTCACAGCAACCTCCAATTCCTGGGCTCAAGTGAGTCTATTGCCTCTGCCTCCCAAGCAACTGGGACCACAGGCGCCCGCCACAACGCCCAGCCATTTCTTGGTTGCAGCCGTCATTGTTGTTTTGGCGGGTCCAGGTTGGATTCGAACCTGCCAGCTCAGCCTTAGCCTGCTGAGCTACAGGCGCCAAGCCCCTGATGGCTTTTGATGACAAAACAAAATGATTGTCATGTTCTTTTTCATATTAGAGAGGTTTTTGTCATACAAGTGTAGGAACTAATTATGGAACCATTATTTTAATTCTTTAATCCCAAAATGATTTAATATACCCCAATATAGTACTGTTATTATTGATTATGAAAGAATTTAAAGATCCATAAAATATTTTTCTCGATTTTTCAAATTTCTATTTATTTATGCCCTTGATTCATTTCATAATTTTTAGTTAATAATTTTCTGGGCTTTTATTCTATTCACAATTTGGCCATGTCTGAACTTATAAATTATCCGAAGAGATGCAATAAATGCAATAGAAACATCAATCAATTTAACTTTTCATTTCAAGTTTAGATAAATTATTATACGAGGAAAACACAAATATTATGACCATGCTGGTTTGGATTTTTTGATAAAATAAAATGGCTTGCATCATTCTTATGTATATTACATTTTTTCTCAAAGTATTACTTACATGCATATGGTTTATATTTTAAAATGCTAAAGGTTTGAAAGAATCTCCTGCTTTATCACAGCTCATCTCACTGACCACCCAATCCCATGAAAGACTTTCGGATGTTTAGTTGTTTCCTATGATATTTCTTTTTAACTCCAGTATGGGTGGATCACAATTCCTGGTTTGTGATACACTCATGCTGATAATTCTTCCATGGCTCACTTTCTTCCATTTAGTTGAAAATTTCTACAAAATTTCTTTCTTTTCTTTTTTTAGAGACAGAGTCTTGTTTTGTCACCCTCGGTAGAGTGCTATGGTGTCATAGCTCACAGCAAGCTCCAGGTCGTGGGTTTAGGCGATTCTCTTGCTTCAGCCTCCGGAGTAGTTGGGACTACAGGCACCCGCGACAATGCCTGGCTATTTTTTTGTTGCAATTTGGCCACCCTCGGTATATGGGGCCAGCGCCCCACTCACTGAGTCTTGTGAGGGTGTTATTAGAGCACATATTCTGTAGCTTTCTTTCTAGGGGGTATATTAGAAGTAAAATATTTTGTGTATTTGCATGATGCATATATATTTATTCTACAATTACCATTCATTGACAGTTGAGCTAGGTATGAAATTGTGGGGAAAAACTCATTACCCTTTAATATTTGAAGGTGTTGCTCCAGTATTTTCTAAGTTACATTGTTACTGTAGAGAAACTTGATAATATTCTCATTCCCAATACTTTATTGTATACTAAAAAAAAAAAAAAGAAAAAAAAAGAAAACTGGGTCTTCTCTTTATGGTATTCTAAAATGTCATAATGTTGTAGTCTTTTAAAAATTGATTTTTCTCAGCATTACACAATTATCAGTTCTGGAAAAAATTTTGTGTCATTTATTTCTCTGATAATCTCTCCATCATTCTCTCTGTTCTCTTTTTCTAGAAGGTATATTAATTAGTTTTACATTGGATCTCCCAGAATGAACTTTTGAGTCTATTCCCCTTTCTTTCCTACTATATGCTTTGTCTTAAATCTCATGTTTCATTTCCTGGGGAATTTCTCAATCTTACCCACCAAGCCTTCTATGATATTGTATTTATTATTTTTCAAGAGTTTATCCTTATTTTCCCAATAATCCTTTCCAATAGCTTCTTGTTCTTATCTGCTGAGTGTAGTATCTTATTTCACAGTGAATATTCTTTAAAATTCTTTAATATTTTTCTCTTCTTCCTATATTTTATGTTCCTTCTAAGTTCTTTTTTAAAAAAAAAAGAGGTTGTTGTTTGGAGGTCTTCTAGAACCAAGGCTTTCCTCAAATGTTTAATGTGCCTGCCTGTCCTTTTATATTAAAAGTGGAACATTTGAAACCAGATTAGTCACTATGGGCATAGTGGGGCTTAAGGCATGGTGGACAAGAAGGCTGAGTAAAGAGCCTCTTTTTTGATTAGAAATTCTCAAATTAGTCTACAAGGGTTCTTTTTCTTGGGCAATCCAGTTTCTTTAGTAAACAAAACAACAATCTTTCTCCTGGAGTGCATAAATTTAGTTCTTCACATTCTGGTGTCATCCTATCATCGTATAATAAAGAGATATATCCATTTCTATTTTAAAAAGTTAATATTTCTGTTTCTTACTTTTTGTTGTTTTAAAGTGATTTTCAAGAGGAAAAGAAAAAGGAAGGTCTTTATTCTCTATGTTAAAACTGGAGTTTCTCATTTGTGTTATTCATAATTCTTAATTATTTTCAAATACATCAAAGATCTTTTTAAGAATGAAACTTGTATGTGGGAACTCAAATTATTTCTTTTTAAGCATATGAAAGACATGGATGTAAACATTCCAAAATGATAACAGATGGTGATAATAGGATATGCCCACTGTCCCCCCCAAAACAATAATTTCTGTATTACTCTAATCACATACATAGTTAACTTGGGGACTAAATCTTAAGACATTAAATTTATAATCTACAAAGCTCCAAATATAAGTACTATTTTTAAGATGTAGCCAAATCCTCTGAACTTTTTCTTCCAAGCCCATGTTCTGGCGCTATACTCAAAATAGTTTGCCTTTCTTTAACGTGTGAGGAAATTCTCAGTTTGGTTTCAGATGTTTATGACACCAGTTTATTCCCACAGCTGAGTATGGTGACGGTGACATGTAAATTTTAATCCTGTTTTGATATTTGTTGACCTTCACTCTTCATTCTTCTGCCTAAGATTAACCAGCTCCTATTCTGATCACTTAAAATTATCCCCTTGGTACTTATGGTAAGGAATATTTCACAATTTCTCCCACTGTGTGGTCTTACCATGGCTACACAAGTATGCTTTGAGAACACAGTTCCGGGCTTCCGCAAATCCCCACCACACCCAAAGATGATGCCAGTTTTCTGGAGGATGTCATAGTTTTGTGGCTAAGACATGTGAGCTGATACAAGTCCACTGAACTCAACGTAAGATTCTGAGTAAGCATAATCTTAGAAGAACCAGTTGGTAATCTGATCAACGGATGGTTTACCAAGACCCCTTTTTGTTTGTTTCAAATCTTGAGTTTGAAAATCCTTCTAGAATGTAATAAAGGTCCCTTCCATCTTGAACAGAAGGAATGGGTATTATTTAGCTTTTCAAAAAACCTTTTGAGACTTTTCTCGACCACTATTTCTCATTACTGAGTACTCTGAATAGAAAAAAGGAAGACACTGAGATGAATTTTATTCTGATGACTATAAGAGTTGCTCAAAATCTCTTTTGCCTTCTCACTATTTTTCAGCTTCCAATAGCAGCGCTTTTATTTGATCTACCTCTGGCTCCTAAAAGTGTAATTTGCAAATGTATTGGCTAATTATGGGCTCATGCTTTCTAGTGAATTGAGACCTTATTGTATTGTAACCACGTGGATTTTAACATCCTACTGTAGCTGATTAAAATGAGAAAAATAAATCCTTTTTTTTTTTTTGTGGGCAAAGTATTCATGGTAGAGATTTGTTTTTCTCTAGTTTGATTTTTTTCTCTCCCAATTTCAGAGATTTTCAAATTTCTAACCCAAAACTAAATCAATACTGATTTGCAAGCACAAGTTTTTAGAATGTGATCAAAACCTATTGGCCTTTATAAGTTTGATATACATAGAAAAATCTCTACTTCTCTGTGTCTAAAATTGATACATTTCTGTTTGTCTTAAAATAATATCCACTTTGATTTGACAATTTATTAAATTTTCTTTTGGGAAAAATTCCCAATTTAACATGATTATAGATTTTAATGAAGATTTGGTTTTCTGTTTATACACAGAATTTTTGCTCTTTCGATTAATAAGAAAGGGCTGAGAAAACAGAGTAACAGCCAAGGTACTACTGAGTCATGAGTAGAAAGGCCAAAGGTCACGGGAATTCAGGTGCACATTTCAGAAACAGCCTTTCTATCAGGCTGAAGGTTTAGTAAGGAAGGGATAGTGCCAACTTCTACCTGAGGACACAGGAGAAAAGAATGGGGCAAAGCATCTGTTAAAACTCAGCATGATCCTTTACAAGCAGATTGTTAACACTGCCTTTCCTGTATTTTATCCTTTCAACTGATGTCCAAGTACTGGTGTGTAGGGAACCTCAGCCAAGACCAAATGGAACTCATTACGTGTTCAGTAGCATCAGAAGCCCAGAATGAACACGGAGACTGACAAAGACAGCGCTATAAATATAGGCAGAGGTGTAGATTTAGATATAAATATAAGCAATTTTCTAGCCCAGGCACTGATATTAAAGAACCACTTTGGGATTTCTTGTGTTGCAGAAGAAAAGATTCACAAAATACATACCGAGACGTGACCCATGCTTTTTGCAAGCCAACCACCTGACATGAAGCTACGTTCAGACTCAGAAGTCATGAGCCTCTACAGATACCATTTTGTTTTGTCTTTTTCATACCATAATGTCTCTATGGACTGGCACTGATATTGTTTCATTTTGATATCATAATAGTGTCTCCATAGATTTTGGCTGACATTTTGTTTTGACATTATGTTACAATAGACCTCCAGCTGACATTTCGTTTTGTCACTGCAACATTGTTTCCATGGGTTTCTGCTGCGTTATTTTGTTTTGACATTAAAATGCCATCTCTCCGTCTTGGCACCATGTTATCTAGAGAACTTTTTAAGGAAGTATGAAAGCCCATGGACCAGATGGGGAGTGACACCATGCGAAATCTGAACATTTAATAAACTTGAAGATATTTTTTGATAAACGCAAATTTATACGACACTTAATGTGTAAGGCTTGCACCCATGTTTCCATCTAGTTCTAACGTTTATTATAATATGCATTTGGTTAAGGTGTTGATTCTCCATCTTTCCAATAAAAGAAATTTCTTTTGTTAAGTCAAACTCTACAATTTCTTTTGCTTGTCAAAAACTTCAGAGAATGAATCTTTCATCTCTTTGTTGCCAGAATCTAGTTTTATTTGTTAATGAACATGGCCTGAGTTTTATTGTATTTCAAGCTCGGCGCTTGTGGCTCAACCGGCTAAGGCGCCAGCCACATACACCTGAGCTGGTGGGTTTGAATCCAGCCTGGGCCTGCCAAACAACAATGGTGGCTGCAACCAAAAAATGGCCGGGTGTTGTGGCGGGTGCCTGTAATCCCAGTTACTTGGGAGGCTGAGACAGAAGACTTGCTTGAGCCCAGGATTTGGAGGTTGCTGTGAGCTATGATGTCACAGCACTCTATCCAGGGTGACAGCTTGAGGCTCTGTCTCAAAAAAATAAAAATAATAAATAAATAAAATAAAATAATTTTTGTATTTCGAAACTGCAAGACGAATTTGTAACTTTTTATAATTATTAAATTTAAGAAACCATTGATGATGACATATTTTATGAACCCGGAAGACAGAGAGAGAAAATGCTAATTGAACTGACACTGATTATAAGAAGCACCTTGATATCAGAGATTTCAATTATGAAAAATATGAATCTTAAAAATTGCCTTAAATGGTGAATGTATGTATGGTATTGATAAAAATCAACATCATTAAGAACAGTGATACAAGTACTTGATGATAGTTTGAGCATTTTTTTTTTTAAAATAAATGTCAGCATAAAAAAGAGAAAATCTGAAATGAGTTTTCCAGCTTTAGGCAGAAATCATCTGGTGGACATTTCCAGAGGGGTTTGAAACAGACTTCTCCCTTTCCTGGCTCTTTCCTTCCTTCTGGCATTTACAGAATTCTCTATGAACACTCTACTATTCACAATGTGATCAAGAATATAGACTTAGCTGCATACCTCTAGATTCTGTTAGCTTAAATTCCCAGGAAAATATCATTACAGTATAATGATAAATCTTCCGCTTTGGCCAAAGGCCAAGACGACAAACGACCATTACGTGAACATTTCTGTATTTTTTACAACTCCATATTCAAAACCGTTATCTTATACACTCTTCCTTCTATAAAGTATAAAATATATCATGTGAACAGATGATTCCAAAAATCATTGCCAGAGAAAGTGCTGCCAGAGATGATCTCATATATTTCCATTCCTCAAAGAACTGATCACAAGGAAATTCATGAACCTGGCGCAACCCTCCATTTGATAATGGTTACTTTGTTGCAGAATTTTCCTTTACAAGTGTATGTGTTAAAAATCCTCCTAGACTTTAAGGCTAGTGAAAGAATTCTTCAGATGAACACGTGTGTTTCCTTCTATCACAGATGATGAATTTCATGTTGTCCTTTTTGCCTGGGCTGCCAGGGAACTCTGAGATAAATTTAATGGCCAATTCTAATTACTTACCCCTGCCAATTTTGTCAGATATTTTTATCATGTTTGTGTCCTTTTAAATTCCATTTGAATAGTTATTATTCAAAGCCGCTTCAAATAATGTTTAGAATTGAGATGGCCATAATTCATACATACTCCTAGAGAATCACAATGACTATGCTGTGAAGTACAGAATATAAAGTCTAGAGTTTCTTTTCCTATTTTGAATACTTGATTCTTCTGATAGAGATAATACGGGTATAATTTAGATAGTTACCGCTATTTAAACTGCACATGAACTTTATGGCCACCCTATATTTGGCTTCATGCACACGCTAATAATATGCGATGAGGCATATGTAAGCATCTAATCCAGTGCTGAGCACAGAACAGACACTGCATAATCACTCAATAAATAATGAAAAATGGCATCTAGGTAGAGACACAGAGTGGGTTGTTATAAATAAATCCAAGACTGCAGCTCAGGATGGAGGTGAAACTGAAGATACAGCGTTAATGGCCATTGACATCTGCAAGGTTAGATGATAAAGTTCCTGAATTTGCCGCCCTGTGCTTACACTGGCAGCACCGAATAAACAACTCAGTAAGGTTCCTAACATTGACACGTCAGTGTATCAGAGCTGTGTTCATATCCATGTGCAGTGGTGCCTTGCTGAGTGACTTTCATTATTGTTACTGCCTGATTCTGTGTGCTGTCGTGAGAATGTCAGAGCTTGAATGACAGCAACAAACATTCGTAAACTTTTTGTTAACATTGGCAAGACTGCAAGTGAAATCAGAGATACGTTAGTCCCAGTTTATGAGGATAATTCTATAAGGAAAACAGCAGTGTACGAATGGATTAAACGCTTTTCTGGAGGGAGAGAAAACGTCACTGATAAACAGAGATCAAGGTAGCAAGTAATAAGCAGAACTGATGAAAACACTAAAAATTCATTGAATTGTGCCTCAAAATCATCGGCTGACTGTGAGAAGCACAGCAGACCAAGTAAACATCAATAGAGAAAGAGGAAAATCTTAACTGAAAATCTTGGCCAACAACTCATGGCTCTTGCACCACAACAATGCACCTGCTTACATGATGCTCTCTGTGAGAGAGTATTTAATCAGTAAACCAATAACGGTATTGCAACGCCCTCCCTATTCACCTGGATCTGGCCCCCAATAACTTCTTTCTTTACCAGAAGATAAGGGTATATTGAAAGGAAGACATTTTGAGAACATTTCTAGGGTATTACAACACAGCTCTATTGGCCATTCCGGGGGCGGGGGTGGGAAAGAGTTCCAGAATTGCTTGGAGAGGGGGACTAGGTGCTGGCATTGGTGCTTAGCTTCCCAAGGGGAATACATCCAAGGTGACCATAGTGATATTCAGCAATGAGGTATGTAGCACATTTTCCTATAATGAATTCACAAACTAAATTGTCAGAGCTTGTATACAGGTAATTAAAGCCACGAGAACGGATTGAATCATAGTGGGAGACATGCACAAGGGGACGAGGCCTGGGGACATAAATCCAGCCAACACTCTGCTTCGGAGAGGACTATTTTGACCGAAAAACCCAAAGGAAGACTGGGCTGCTCGTAAAGTGGAGATCCCATGGGATAAAAAATGTGCTATGTTTGAGAGCAGCACGCAAGGACACATGTGGGGCTCCGCTGTAAAAGGCTCATTGCGGGGAGCAGCCGAGGGGCCCCAAACACACAATTCTCTGCTCACTCCAGGCTGGGCCTACAGCTTGGGATAGCTGATCTGCTAACAGGCGGTACCCGCTCTGCAGGTGGAAAGAATGGAGTCCTTTGGGGCCGTCAATCCAATTCCCTCCATGAGCACTAAAGTTTCATTAATTACAAGAAGCTCTAAAGTAAATTAAAAATGTGTTTAAATTAACGAAATATGACAGCAATGATGTGTCGCCATCACGATGATCCTTTCCAAGCCCAAGGCTCTAAGATTAACCTTCCTGTTTCCTTGATGTGAAATGAATACCTGCTCTCAAATGGATTCTTCGTCCTTTCTATAATTTGGCTAAACTTTTCTCATGAAAAGAACAAAAGAAATAGTACAAGCTGAATCCTTCTCTTGACCAAGGCAATAGTTCACTATTTTCTCAGTATCCCTTTGCAGGCAGACTCTATAGTTAATGCAAAGTCTAAGACTCAATGAATATTACTTATGAAAGAGATAATTTTTTTAAAGAAAGCGGATTGGACATCTTTAGCATACTTAAATACTCCCTCCCTAAAAAAAACTTGATTTTTTCCTTCTTAGAATGTTGAAATATAATTTTCTGTAGGCTCTTAGTAGCAACTCAAATATTAAGTTAAAGATTTCACCAAGTAACACAGTCTGATTAACAACAAGAAGGAGCACAAAAGGACAATAAGATTTTAAAGTCTTAACAGAAAAGCCAGGATTTGTCACCAATAACTATGGCTTTAGTCTGTGTTTGGAAGATCAACCTGTTTGGCATTGCACAGAAGAGACTTCTTTTCTTTTAGGACACATTTTATAAAATCCTCATTCTGAAAGCAAAACTGTGTATCTGTGCAGCTCCCAATTTTCCAGTTAAGGCTGAAGTTTCATGTGTGCATTTTTTATCCATTTTGTGTGCTTTTGGGGAAAGGGCTACGAGACCACACTCAAATTCAATCCATAAATGACTCCAATTCAAGACACGTTGTTCATGTCTTGCCAAGTCGTAACTGATGTTATAAAGAGTTGAAAAGCTTAAATTTAAGAAAAAAATACAGGCATCTTCTACTTTTCACCACAATGTGTTCCTAGAAACCACACCATAAAGTGGATCAGATTTCCCCGTAAGAACAATGTTATAATTGGAGGTTACATTTCTGCCCAAAGGATTGCCTCTATGATATAGCAACTATGGGTCGCATAAGCGAGGATATAAACAACTCTAAATCCTTACAGTAATTTTAATAGTACAAGTAAACTTCAAGTACACAATGGGATTAGAGACACCCTATGTGTTACTTAGGCAAGAGGACTCAAGATTCTATGAATTATGTATGTATAGTTTAAGAAACTTTTAGAAATCTGGCATGAAACAAACACGCTAATAACTAAATATCGTAACACTTTTGTCCCTTTCCTCCAGCCCCCCCCTTTTTTCTTAAACCTAGAATGGCTTTGCAGAGGACTCAGACCACATTCCTTAAAGCAGAAGAGGGACAGGTCCTAGTTAAACCCTTTCATTTGACCCTGGAGACCCAATGTTGTTTTTATGTGATTTTTCATGGCATCTTTATTTTACTTTGGAAAAGTAAGTCTCTATAGCTAACGGAGACTTAAAAGACACTTATTCCCTATGGTTCTAAGTTTAGAACTATAGTCATGTATCACTTAATGATGGGGCTAGGTGAACACGACAGGTGACTTCATCATTGTGCGAACAGGCTAGAGTTACGTGTACGCCCATGGACCTGGGTGGTCAAGCCTACCACACACCTAGGGTAGGTGGTAAAACTCCTGTTCATAAGCTACAGTCCTGGATAGCACGTCACTCTTTTGAAGCCTGCAGGCAACTGGAACACAACGGTAAGTATTCATGTACATAAATGGAGAAAAGGTATATGAAAAGTACAGTATTATAACGTTATGGGACACAGCCATGCGGCGTTCTGTGAGGCAGGACTGTCTTCCAAAGAGCTAGAGCCAAGTGATCACGGATTGTTCAGTTAAGTGTCTGAGTGCTGATCTCTAGCATGGCATTCAAAACTTCATTCAAATCCCACTTAAAAAAAAAAAATCTTGCTTTCTCAAAAGGAACATTCAGTCACTGGCCAGAGAATGGGCAGGACTGGCAGAGAACAACGTCTGAACTGCACTTGTCCTGTTGGCGATCCTGTCCCCACACACTGTCTGTGGCCGGCACTGCACGGGCGGTGGGGGAAGGGCAGAGGACAGAAGTAGGCGCCGATCACGCCGTGCGCGGCAGGTGACTTCAAGGACATGCTGGGTGTGCGAGGCAGCTTTGCAATCATCAGGACTGTACTGATGAGGAAACTCAGATCCAGGGACTCAGATCCAGAAGCCGGCGCTGGTGGACTCGGGGTAGTGCTGAGGCGTAGGCACCTGCCCGGGGCTACGCCCGCCTGGCTTCATGCTAAGCCTCTATTGCTAAAGTCTTCCTGATGCACGGAAATTGGTGGGAAATGTTTAAATCCGTACCCAGTTTGGATTAGGGCAGATCGCTCTCGTTTGTGTGAATGGCTCATGCACGCACAGGTGTTCCCTCTCACACATGCGTGTGCGTATACAGGGTGGCCACGACGTTCATGTGCAACTGAAATTACTATGTCTTATTCATTCCACCTGGGATCAGCCAACTGACATCTTCAACGCACATCATCCCTAAAATAATACCAGATTCCAGGTACGCGACACACAAAAATAAGGGGAAAATTTAGCCTTTGGCCATATTCGGATCCCTTAAAAAGAAGTCAAATGTATGTAATTTCATTGCCCAAACTGTGTCTTTTATTAGCAGTCAGTTGAATTCAACGTCTTGCAGGAAGGATGCCTTCAATATTCATTAAAGTCCAGAGAATTTTAAGCGTCTATTCCATTATCTAAATGCAACTCCAGACGAACCAGCAAAGCAAACCTCGCTTTTCCTCTCTACCCTTCAACTTTAAATAAGCCTTTTAGTCCCTCCCCTGATGGTGTATCTCATACCAAACCATGACACTATTTACAGTATCTGCTTTCAAAGGGCATCGTTTCATTCCTATTTCAATTAAAGCCCTTGCGCAATTACGCTTTCAAGAAACAATTAACAGAGGAGGAAAACCATTTCTCTTGCTCTCGCCTTTTTAGAATCGGGGCTGTGAGTACCCTTTCTCACCACCAGTGGCATTGAAGTAATTATTTAATGTTAAGGTTCACTTCCTTGGGTGTAAATTTTGGTTTTAGTTGACACTAAAAAGAAACATCAATTTATTAGGAGATAAAACTTGTTCTCCAGTAATGGAGCAGATGTGTACATAAATTTATTGTAGTTTAATGTTCTCGCACGTAAAGCCATTAAAGCCTTCTGACCGACAGACTTACCACAGAAATGACAGGGTGCTCTGTGGTGGGGACTGTCTGTAAGATGGGAAAATAGACAGTGATGCCTCACCAAAAAGCTCTCTACATCAATGTGAAATAATAATACGTGTTGGACACGGCTGAGTGAACTTCTCCCTTCAAGGAGTTTCAGTGAAAAGAGAGGCTGCAATTTTGGGGGGTCTTTTTGAGATGGAGTCTCACTCTGTCACCCTGGATAGAATGCCGTGGCATCATCACAGCTCACAGCAACCTCAAACTCTTGGGCTCAAGTGGTCCTCGTGCCTCAGCTTCCTGAGGACGACAGGTGCCCGCCACAATGCTCAGGTAGTTTTTCTGGTTTTAGGAGAGACAGGGTTTCACTCTTGCTCAGGCTGGTCTCCAACTCCTGAGCTCAAGCGATCCACCTGCCTTGGCCTCCCAGAGTGCCAGGGTGACAGGCATGAGCCACCACACCCAGCGAGAGGCTGCAAATGTTCTATTCCCGGCAAACCCTCTTCAGCACGCAGGCTGTCGTTTTGTCAGCAATGGACTCATTTCGAGATACCTGAAATGGAGCCGGCTTGGATTCTGAACAAAGGATGACACAGACAGTTCCAGACAGGCATTACCTGATTGTCCTCATCAACCAGGAACAATGGTAGACAGGTGAGTGGTTGCAACTACTTCCAATTGCTGAGTCCCTGGGTCACACTTGCCTGACCGAAAACTAAAGCACATGCACTTAAGATTTCGTTTCTCTACCTCTCACCACCCCCCCCCCCCGGAGGGAGAAAGGGGGGTAGATGGCTTTGCATCCACCCTGGCCCCTCTCCCCCTCCTCCCTGCCATTCTAGTAATGATCTCCAGGTGCTGAGCTCATGGCTTTGGGCTGAGGGTGCTTTTTTCCTAGTTAATTTGGGAAGACTGATTAAGACTCAAAACTGCCATAACGTATTTCTGTAATTTGTAGCACCAATTACCATTGTTATTTATTAGCAATTACTCTTGTTATTTATTTGTTAAATGCAAGGCACTGTTGAGAAGGAGAGAAGACAATGGTTCCTGCACCCCACCATCAGATAACATCACAGACAGGGTCTCAAGGGATGAGGGTAATACGCACAGTACACTTCTTGGTGAAAATAGGAGGGTGCGATCTTTTATTTTATTTATTTATTTAAGGAAATGACAGAGACCAGGCCAGGTGCATTTTCATAGGACCCCTAAATTTGGGGGTGGGGGTCGGAGTGAGGAAGAGAAATCAGTCAGGTTGAGAGAGATGAGACTCTAAGAGGCCAGACAGGTGGAAGCTGCAAAAGCCAGCAGTTCTGGGCAGCACCTGTGGCTCAAAGGAGTAGGGCGCCAGCCCCATATACTGGAGGTGGTGGGTTCAAATCCAGCCCTGGCCAAAAACTGCAAAAAAAAAAAAAAAAAGAAAGAAAGAAAGAAAAGGCCAGCAGTTCAGACAATCTCTGGACTGAGTACTGATCATTCCTAAAAATAGGCTGCTGAAACGGCCGAATAAACACAACAGACTGAACACAATGCCTGAATCCCTGGATCTCTTCTGCACCCCTCTAACGTGACGACATCAAACGTCTTTAACCCACAGAGACAGAACAATAGCAGAGGAGAAGATACAGAAGAAGGACAAGATTTTAGAGTCTGGAAGGCGCCTGGATGAAACTTCATGCACCAGGAAATGGAAAAGCCCCACCTGCCTGCAGGGAGCCCCTGAGAGGCGGGTGCTGGTTCCACAGAACCCCAGAAACACCTGCGAGGTGGAGGCACCGGGCTCCTCTGGGTGATACACCACCCAGCTTCTCTCCCTGAAGCTGGGTGGTGCATCAGGGTGGAAGATGACCCTTTGGGCATTTTTGCTTTTCATAGTTTTTTCTCCCTCTTTCATCCTGAGAAACCACACACCCTTTAAAAATGCGTATGTGTGTTTATTTACACTAATTTTTTTTTCACTCTCATGGTGCCAGCAACAGGGTCAATACGAGCTTGGGAGGAAGGTTCTGGCCACGTGGAGACACACAGATGGCGTGTGAACTGACTTGAATGGCCAGGAGGGGCAGATACAACACTGCCCGCTCAGCACACATGTGGAACCTGGCATTTCAGCTCATTTCTAAAATACACCCTTCAGCACAGTGCACAGGGGCTGCAAACTGCACCCGCTCTCATGACTCTGAGACAGTCTTTCAGCAGGCAGAGGGCCTGCCCATGGAAGGCACCTGAATCAAGGCCACAGATACACCTGAAACCGGATGATTAAACTTCTCATTTTTTAAATTTTGGGGGGAGACAGGGTCTTCTTCTGTCACCTGGGCTAGAGTGCAGTGGTATCATCAAAGCTCACCGCAACCTCAACTCTTGGGCTCAGGTGATCCTCCTGCCTCAACCTCCCCTGTAGCTAGAACTACAGGCCCATGCCACTACCCAGCTAATTTTCACATCTTTTTCTAGAGATGACATCTCGCTCTTGCTCAGGCTGGTCTAGAATTCCTGGCCTCAAGAGATGCTTCTGGTTTAGCCTCCCAAAGTGCTAGCACTATAGGTGTGAGCACCCGCACCCGGCCTAGATCTTATAGTTTATAAAGCAGCCACATAGCTTGGATTTTACTGGATATTCACAATTTCCTGTATTCTATGCTCATTAACAGATTGTTCATGGTCAAATCATAGGTATAATTTTTAAGTTGGAACCATATGGCCAACAGGGGGAAGGAGTTAAAAGAGAAGGCCTTTTTGCAAGCATTCTCGTGAGAAAACTCTGAAGTGAAGAACACGAGTCACTGGTTGAGGCCCTGCAGGAGGAGTTTCCACCCTGTAGCCCCAACTCAAGTCCTCACCAGGAGGGTGGGTGCTGGCCACCCAGAGCAGCAGCCTCCCAGAGCTCAGCCAGGCCCCAGCCACCTCAGTGCTCTTCTTGTTAGACCCAATCACCGCCCCGGCACTTGGTGAATTCCTGTATCTTTGGTTTGTATGAAAGGAGAGAAAGAACAGCTTCTGCATATTTAATCATCTTACTATAAATACCTAAGTGAAGAAAAAAGGTAACCATGCAGGCTCACCCCACTCAATTTCTTCTTATTGGCATTCTTTCAGCAGGGAAAAAAAAAAAGACACTCAGCCTTTGAGTATGAATGCAACATGCAAAAACCTATGCTGAATCGTGAGCATGATGATTATACGAAAGATGTGAACTGAATTGTAAATTTTCATTTTACAGCTACTTATAAATCCTGGGAATAGCCTGTGCATCCATCTCGGCAAACTCACAAAAGAACATGCATGAACAAGGTTTTCAAGCTTGGTGGGGACAAGGGTGTTGTGGGGGCAGAAGATCCTGGCTGGGACAAGGCAAGGTCCCAAGGTCCCTTCTGCGGCTGAGCCAGGTGTGTCTCCCTCTGCCGGCCCTCTGGGCGCAGCTGTCTCGGACTCACGTCCTGCAGATGTTTGTTTATTGGTGTCTGTCCCCCCACCCTGGAATAATGAAGTCGGCTTTGTGAGCACGGGGAGCCGGTCACATTCATCGTTGTTTCCTTAGCCCTGACGCCAGCACCAGACAAAAAAAGTATCCCAAGACCTTGAATGAATTAGAATTTCTGAGGCCGGTGAGGTGGCTCCCGCCTGTAATCCTAGCACTCTGGGAGACTGAGGTGGGTGGATTGCTTGAGCTCAAGGGTTCGAGCTCAGCCTGAGCAACAGTGAGACCCTGTCTCTCAAACTAACCAGGCATTATGGCGGGCACCTGTGGTCTCAGTTACTCAGGAGGCTGAGACAAGAGAATCACTTAAGCCCAAGAGTTTGAGGTTGTTATGAGCTATGATGTCACGGCGCTCTGCCGAGGGTGACGAAGAGAGGCTCTGTCTCAAAAAACAAACAGCAGAAAAGAATTTCTGACCTACGCTGTGAGAGATGTGCTCCTCTTTCTCCTATTTCTGACTGGTTTTCCCTCCTTCCAGTCCTTTCCTCCTTTCCTTCTTTCTTCCTCCCTTCCTCCCCCCACCCCCTGCCCCACCTTCTCTCTTTTTTTTTCTCTTTCTCCAGTCTTGTAGCCTGGTCTAGCGTGTAGTGTCCATCATGGCCCGCTGCAACCTCAAACTCCTGGGTTCTAGCCATCCTCTTGCTTCAGCCTCCACAGTGCCTGGAACTGCAGATGTGGCCCACCACAACTGGATAATTTTTCTATTTTTTGCAGAGTCAGGGTATGGCTCTTGCTCAGGCTGGTCTCAAACTCCTGAGCTCAAGTGATCCTCCTCCCTCAGCCTCCCAGAGGGCAGGATTATAAGCATGAGCCAGTCTCTAACTGGTCTCTAACTTTCTTCTCTAATTTACAGTCTGTGTCTGTACCGCCCAACAAGAATGCATGTGCAATATTTTCCCCCATAAAACCAACCAGAAAGGATTCCCCATACCCAAATCTGCAAATTTCACAATAAAACTGTTCTGTGCTTCTTCTACCAAATTTGTGACTCAGATTTGAAATCCGAAAGCATCGTCTCTTTCCTAGGCAGAGTTTTCTACACCCAGTCACACACACCCAAATAAAATACTTCTTTCTCATGGTTCTGATCCACAAAAACGGGACATAAAACACGTGACAAAGCAAGTATAACACCATCATGAAAAGAGATGAGAAATGAAAAAAGAATACTACATATTGTGTTAACTGCATTTCTAACAATATTTTTCAAACTTAGACCCCCAACTTACAACAAAAACATTTTATCTAGTGACCAGTACAAATATACATAGATTTTATATAAAACTACAACAGATTATGAAGTAAAACCACTCCTATTTCCAATATACTCTGATATTTCCCATCCTATTCTACCTCATTCTTTTAAAAAAATTGCTGGCGCCAAGTCACTAAGATGATTTCAAAGCCCGACAATGTGGAATTAATGCAGGCTTTAAAAATTACTGCTCCCTAAAAGTTGCCCCTCTCTTACTTCATTACAAGAGAAAAATGTTTGTAGGATTCAAAGTCAAAATAGAGTCATCAGGACTGATAAGTTTTTTTTTTTTTAAAGGACAAGGTCACCCAGGTTAGAGGTCGGTGGCATCATCATAGCTCACTGCAACCTCAGACTCCTGGGCTCAAGCAACCCTCCTGAGTGGTTGGGACTACAGGCATGCACCACCATGCCTGGCTAAGTGATCTGCTTTTTGTAGAGATGGGGTCTCTCTATGTTGTTCTGGCTAATCTTGAACTCCTGGGCTCAAGTGATCCTCCCATCTCAGCCTCCCAGAGTACTGGGATTACAGCAATCAGCCACTACCACCTGGCCAAGAAACTTGCTAAAATCTTCTAGAACAGTAATTTTCAGCTGCTGTGAGAGGATCTTGGGTGTGCCATGAAAATTTTTAAAGATCATTTGTTAAATTATTTTGGAAAGAAGTTCAGAGCACAGTAAGTGTATTCTTTTTTTGTAATCAACATAATTTAAGTGTGCTGTGGATGTTTACCTATAGGTACAAGTGTGCTGTGAGATAATAAAGGTTGAAAAGCTCTGGTCTACAGTAATCTCTCTCTCTCTTTGTCATCTCTGCTGCCAGAGTTTTCTGGGATAGCTTCTGTGTGTTTGGTTCTCTATTCTTTTCCATTTCCTGTTTCCCATTAAGACCGAGATGAAAGCAAAGGAAGACACAGGGTGGAGCCCAGGAGTCAGAGAAGCAGCTGGTGCCCAGGCCCGACTCAGCGCAGGCTTCATTCTAAAAGGCAAGAGGAAAGTTTATAACTCGTCTGAGATCCTGCCCGTGTACCACACTGGACCTGAGAAATCAGGTCCCAAATCGTACGTAGGGAGGAGGACTGTGTACATACACGCCAGGTGCGTCCTTCTACAGTACAGCCCAGGGAAAGTGCCCCCCCCCCCAGGGACAGGCCCCACATTGAAGCTGTCCAATATGGTAGCTACAGGTGGCTGCTGGGCCCTTGACGGGTGGCTAATTCAATGCAGGAACTGAATTTTAAATTTCATTTAAGTTTTACTTGATTGAAAACCACATCCTTCTTAGTAAGGTATCATCAGAATGGAAATGCAAGTATCCAATGTACTCGATACTAACGTGAATCTAAGAGAAAAGCAACTCCATGCCCATTTGAGAGATTAACACAAGTGGGGGCTGGGGAGGAGAAAAGGGGGGGATTGGTGAGCTGTCACCTGATGGACCCCCCAAGATGGAGAGCTCAACGGCCTCAACTACAACTTGAGCTTTACCCTAGAAACACAAATGATGTAACCTAATCGTTTGTACCCTCATATTAATCTGAACTGAAAACAAAAGAAAAGAAAACCAAAAAGCCAAATGTGGTGGCTGGTGCCTTCCACACAAGATAGCAGAGCCCTTGAACCCATCGAAGACGGGGAATAGAGGTGAGCCCGGAAGGCTTTGGGGAGGTGAAAATTTGGAGCTGGCAAGCTGGCCACATCTTTCCACCATATTTCCAGGAATGAGGATTGAATTGTGGTGTATGGCATCTCAGATCTTGAAACGAGGGTTTGTGGAACGAACCAACACTAGTGTTTCAGCTATGAAATGTTTTCATTGGTAGTAAGCAATCTCTTTCAACTAGACATGTGGGAAAGAGTTTTACAAACAGTTGCATGGTCTTTGAAGGGTCGAAGAGGCAAGGATCTAGTTCATTGTAAGGTTTGGCAAAGACCTATGTTTAGATTCTGCTCTGTCACTGATTGGCTGGAAGATCTGGAACAAGTTATAAATGTTCTTTTTAGCTTTCACAGCTACTCTGAGTTGCGAATGAGTTGGGATGAGTGGCGCACAGTAGGCATACAGTAGGCATACAGTAGGTGCACAGGGTGGCTGCAAGGCTCAGGAGCATGTGCACAGGCCGATCTGCCAATAACTCACCGCAGCTCACGGTAACTACCAGGGAAATCACACAGGTAGAAAGAAGGCTGGCTGTATGCCTTTTACATCTATGTAACTCCCAGGAAAGCATGAGATCATCCAAGAGTTGTGGGAGATGGGATAGTCTAAATAGCAAATTCCCCAACTTTTCAGTCTAGGTAGCTAGTAAGTCCCCAAACCTAGACTGTGGCTGGCCCACATCAGAAGGTCTCTACACCACCCGATGGACAGTTTCAGCACAATCCTTATCTGTTTGTGTGTCTACAACACACACCACTAACACGGCTATTCAGCGCTTTCCTTTTTTTTTTTTTTAGGGGGACAATATTTATTCTTTTTCCAAATGTTACAGTAAAACTGGGTAGAAGAGAATGGTTTTAGCAATTAGCGGGGAAAAGTACAAATGGGGTTTGGCCATTAAAAGTTATTTGCAACAATGGGTGGGGAAAAAAAGAGGCAAGAATTGTTTCACATTACACATCTTCCGCCACCACCACGCACACACTCTACCCCAAGGCCAAATTCTTGGTTACCAAGTCAGTCGATTCCCAAGCTAGAGGTGTGAACTTGAGCAAGACATTCATAAAAACCTAGACTGGGGCAGGGTCCTCTCCAGCCCAGATGCCACTGGGTACAGCCCAAGAGACTAAAAACTCAACAGGGGGAAAGGCTGGGCGGATGCTCAAGTTTTGGGAGTATAAGCATCCCACTTCTGGCTGAGGGATTTGGGGAGTAGGATAAACAAAACCTACCTGGAAAAGAATTGGGGAAGAAAACAAACAATATCTGTGTGCAGGAGTGGGGCGGGGCATGGGAGCATTTCATGTCACTGACCTAACTTGGGAAGCTGTAAGGGACCGTCTTCAATTGGCCTTATGAGGATGACCAGATGGCTGATGGGAGAGTCCACAGAGGAAGAGGAGGAGAGGGAATGTGGCTGGGAGGAGGCAACAGCCCGTCTGGGCACAGCAAGGCAGCCAGGGCACCAGGTCCAGGGACCTCATAAGGACGGCACACTGTTTGCAGCTTAGAGACTACACCCTTGGCCCTACCCAGCTACGCATTCTGCTCAGAGCTGGCCAGTGTAGGGCTACTCTCCAGCCCGAGGGTGCGGACGGCCCTGAGGCTGGGGTCCTGCCCCTTCTGTGTGTCTCCTCGGGGGCAGCACTAGCCTCTGCCCCCCTGGCCTGGGGCTCTTGGCTCCGTGGGGTGACAACAGCTTTCCCTTCTGGGCACTTGCCTTGTTGCTGCAGGTGCAAATCACCCTCCCCCCTCCTGCTCTTCCTTTGTGGGGGAGACAGAAGAATCCCCCCACCCTCCTTCTGATTTCTCTTGAAGGTCAGGCTGTTCAATTTAAAAGGCTTCATTTTTCTTTTTCTTTTTTTTTTTAGACTGAGTCTCACTCTGTTGCCCCAGGCTAGAGTGCCATGGTGTCACATCTCATAGCAACCTCACACTCCTGGGCTCAGACCATCCTTCTGCCTCAGCCTCCCAAGTTGCTGGGACTACAGGTGTCCGCCGCAATGCCCAGCTAGTTTTCTATTTTTAGTAGAGAGCAGGTTCTCAAACTCCTAAGCTCAGGTGTCCACCTGCCTCATCCTCCCAGAGTGCTAGGAGTATAGATGTGAGCCACCGTGCGGGATCGAGAATTTGTGCTTAAAATAAGACAGCATAATAACAGCAGCAAGGGTGCACTAGTAGAAGTGAAAAATCATAGATGACCAGAAAGGAAGTAGCTAGCACATTATTAACATGGACTAAAATATTTTAACAATCTGGAGTTATTTAATATTACCAGTTCTTTATGTGTTACTAACCCAAGGAAATAATCAGTACAAATAGATGGCCTCGAGCCATGAAGTAAGGTTCAATTATCATTTGAATACACAGTAAACAGGGGATCATTAAATATTAATTGTAATGAAGGGAAGATTTTTGTTATTAAAAGTAGTAGGCTTTGGTTATTTGGAAGAACCACTATGTTGAAGGCTTTACACAGTCACGAGACTTCAGATTGATCTCCATGTCCTCTGAGTACTTATACTCAGGCTGGGCTCAGCGGCTCACACCTGTAATCCTAGCTCGCTGGGAGGCTGAGGCAGGTGGATTGTTTGAGCGCATGAGTTCAAGGTCAGCCTGAACAAAAAGAGTGAGACTCTCTAGTAAAAACAGAAAAACTATCTAGGAGTTGTGGCAGGTAGGCTGAGGCAATACGATGGCTTGAGCCCAAGAGTTTGAGGTTGCTATGAGTTATCATGCCATAGCACTCTACCCAGGGTGACTGTGTGAGACTCTGTCTCAAAAAAAAAAAAAAAAAGTACTTATACTCAAAGGAGAGTATACAGCTTGGTGCAATCAGTAGGCATCAACAGCAGCCTTCATGAGAACTGCAGTTTCAACATTATTGTTGGGTACGTTTAAAAAAAAAAGTGATAAAATAGTAGGTAATTGAGGCATTCTGAAATTAGATCTAACACAGTATGTAACTGCTGTGCAAGTCACACCACGTTTTACAGACTGTGCTCTCACACTAAACAAGATGCAGAGATTGCCTTTAAAAGGTACAATCTTCTGTAATCGTTCTTTTATTTGGGGGGGGGGGGGTTCAAAGCAATTGCTTTCCATGGCAAAGAAGCACGAGGACAATGGTGCATCTCTCCAGGCTTCTTGCCAACATGTAAACTTTGACCGCTCATGGTATGCAGCTATTGACCAGCTGGACTAAAGGATGGTGTAGCTATTAACTTCCTGCAACCTCATCTAAAAAAAGCCTGACGTGCCTTTGGAGTCTATCTCCAGAACGCTGGCCCAGCCGGGGAAGTACACGGGGGAAGACGCCAGCATCACATGTGAGGTTAATTCTTAGGTGAGTGCAGAGTAGGAAGAAGCATCATGGTTAAAGAGAGGATTGAGTTAGTATGAATTGGGGAGCAGTGCTCAAGTGAACGTCAGTGTCAAGAGGGTAAAGAATGGATTCATTCAGATATTTCTACAGTGTACAATGCTTGAAAGGTACTCGCTGTGTCTATAGGGAATAAAAAGATGAGTGAGATAGATCAGTGGAGTGAAAAGACATGAGATATATATGCACACTCTCATTATCACATGCACTATGGCTTACGATCCCTACATGCTGTGGCATAACGTGATGAGTACAACAGGTGTGTTTCCTGTTTTTATGGAGCAACTGTGCTAATGATGAATTAACTAGAATTGTGCGATGGGCTAGGAAGGAGAATAGGGTTAACTTGATTGAATTCAGTTTGCTACTTTCACTTGAATTCTGCCTTCATGAAATAAGTTGAAGCCATCGGGAGAGAAATTCCACTAAAGTTGACTTGATAGCTTAGGAAGGTTCCCAAAATGAAGATAGCGCCCTCTGAAGGGCATCATGGAAAATAACCTGGCCACGGGCTTCCAACAGGACTGTGCAAAGTCAGAGGCATCCTTCCACCTCTAGGGGGAGCTGCCAGCTGGTAGGCACCCCCACATGGGAATCTGAAACCCCATAGTTTCAGAGCTGGAAATACGTCCAAACATCAGCCAGTAGGTCCTGAGTGCATGCTTGGCATGTACAGCTAAGAACCATCTCAGATACCTGTCAGCTCACGAATGAGCTCATATTCTTCCCAATACACCAGAAGGTTTGCTTTTCATGTAACTGTCTATGATTCAAATGCTTTTGTGATTATCGGGAGATTTAACTGGTTATTTTTGACATCAGAAACAAATTACTTGTCACCCACTAGGCTGAGGATGACGCAGTGGAAGTCCAACACCTTTGGTAGGACTGAGGGTCCACAAACCTCAGGGTGGCCCAAGAGGAAGGAAGAGCTGCTTGTTTTGGGGTCTGAAATTATACACATTCCCCCGTCCACCTGCCAGCACACCCACTCATTCTAGATGGGTAATTAGGACTTCACTCCCTGAGTTATTTTCCTTTTGTATCATCAATGCCCCCTTCACCGCTGGGTGGATTGATCTCAGTTTAATAACATTTCCTTGACCTTCCTATTCACCTGAGTTATTTATACCACATTCCATCTCTACCCTTCTCCATTTCACCCCCCTCTCTTCACACCACCTTCTCAATGCCCAGCAACTTGGCTTTAGCTCCCATCACATTCTCACGCGATTTTCTAAGAGCTTAATGCAGTGAGTTGAGTGGCCCTTTTTTGGTCTCATTTCTTATAAAAACTGATCCTGCTGGGTTTCTTTCATTTTGACTGAAAAATTAATTCACCATGTGCGTCGAGGAGTTCTCCAAATTATTTCTCATCTTTTCTCTCTCTCTTTCATTTGCTGCACCCACAGGCTGGTCCATTCCACGATGTCAATCATCATTTTTGTGCAGTGGAATTGACCTCTCCAGCTCTGAAGTCTCTCCAAAAAATACCTCCATCATTCGGATTTCCTGGGGAATATGCTGACGACACATTGAACATATACAAAAATGAACCGTCTCTCTCTCCAAACCTTACTTCTGTTGTTTCTTTTACCCCTTTATTGCTTAATGATATCACCGCTCTGTCTTTAAAAATCAGTCGCCAATTTATTATTTCCTTCCCTAATCCTTCCCTCAAATTCAAGGAGCTGGATGTAAAGATATGAAGCAGGAATAAAGGATTTTACTTTCTTGCTGATGAAATACTAAGCTTTGAAAGAGTTGTGCTATTGGAGAAAATTAATTGGAAAACAAAATTAGATTTAGTAACAGAGCTTCATGTGTTTTGATGCATGGACTATGCTCATTCTTCAGTAATAATGGATGTTAATTCTTTCTTTCCCTGAGTCTCAAGACAAAATTTCATTTGACCCTGATGTATGGAAACACCAGAAATCTTACATTCATTAAAAAAACTCAGAGGGCTGGGCACGGTGGCCCATGTCTGCAAACCTAGTACTCAGTGAGGCCCAGGCGAGAGAATTCCCTGAGCTCAGGGGTTTGAGATCAGCCTGAGCAAGAGCAAGACCTGATCTCTAAAAATAGCCTTGCACTTTGTGGCAGGTGCCTGTAGTCCCAGCGAGGTGGGAGGCTAAGGCAGGAGGATAGCTCGAACCCAAGAGTTTGAGGTTGCTGTGAGCTATGACAACCTGGCTCTCTACCAAGGATGGCAAAGTGAGACTGTCTCACACACACACACACAAAAAGTGCTCAGAAAGCTTCAAGGATCCTAAACTCATGGCTGGGAGAACCCAAAGCCCCTTCTTTCCTCTAGAAAGAGTATCCTGCACAACACCGATCAAGTATCTGTAAGTAGCACGGTACTCAACCCTTACTTCTTCCTAAATATTTGCTTCTTAAGAACACAAACTTAAAAGTAAACCTCAAAGATCTTTGTAAGCTGCATTTTTTTTTTCTCCATTTCTAGTTAAGGAAGGGTGGCTGGCAGAATTCATTACCAACATTCTGAATATTCCATCTGAAACTGTGCACTCGGTTGGAGCCACTATTTGCAAAACAAAACTATCACGCTAATTAAGAGAGTGATTTGTGAAAACAAATACAATAAGCATGACCAATTTGTCTGGGCAACAGCGATGTAAACCTGGTATATCAGTGAAGATTTACACCTGCTTTGGCATCCAGTTCCGTTTTTCTGCTGTCTTTAAGTCGGCTGCGTAGGGGCCCGGGTCTGTGTGTCTGACTGAAGCCAAAACCAGTTGAAAAACTCTCCCATTTATCCACTATAGCTAATTCCATACTGTTCACTAATTTTTATCCCTAAAGCCCTTACATCAAAAATGTTTCCCTATAAAAAAAGTCTCCTTAGCTCAAAAGTATACGGAGTGCCTCGGGGTCACTTTGCGATTCTGCCAGTGTGTGTATTTCGGCTGCGATGGGTCATTGCCTCGGACCGCATGCTACCCCCACACAATGGGGCTCCCAGGAATGCCTTTTCATTTCAACCGTCTATACCAGGAATACTGAGTGGGTTTCATGAAAAGGTGCTCCATGAAGGACAAGACTTTTTCATTCTCTAAAGAAATGCGAAACATAAAAAAAAAAGAAACAAAACTCAAGTTATGAAATCATTCCTCTAATTAGTAGTAGAAAATGGAAAAAGGTAATATTCAGGTAAATGTAAGGAAAAACATCAATAAATGGGCGGAAAAAATGTGAAAGCACAGAGAAACCAAAAGGGAAGAAAATAGAAAAATGTCTTCCCTAAGGGGGGTTTTCCTTTGATATATTCTAAGCATATGCTATCGATGTCCACCAGAATAACTTGTTTAAAGCCTGAATGCGTCTCTACTGTAGTAATGGGAGGGTTGTTTCATATATGACTTATCAATTTCAAATTTGTTATCTAATTTAATTATTTTGATAGCTCCTGATTTGTGTCCTTGGTCCAAAAATTGACTCTTGGTACTAGTTGAAATAACTACTGACACAATGTTCCCAAGTCATGTACCACCATTAGCAGAAAGGGCTGTCCTCTGGCCTCAGCACTCCCAGGGGTGCAAGAGTGTTACGTTGAAACATGGACCTTTCGGAGCAAAGGTCATACCACTAGTATTGGCTTGATGTGGGGTTTGCCTTTTCTTCTTTTCTCCTTAATGAAAAGGCTGAATATCTGATAGAATGGTAATGTGTGTGCCGTTTTATAGCTTTGGTATATCAGTTGCCAAAACAGACTTCTGAGATGTGCAGCTGAAATGTTTTATGAAAAATACTTCTTCCAACAGAGATGTTAATAATTTAATATATGATAAACTAGACCGTAAGTTTCAGAAACAGTTATTTAGTAATATTTTCGTATTTGATACGGTAGCTTAGTAGGTAATTCCCTTGCTGCATACTTTAATTTAAAAGGGTGGGTTTTTTTTTCTCCCTGCAAAATTATCTTAATGTAAAACACGTCGTAGTAAACACTAATTTTCAAACGAGCGCCTGATTTTTAATTTTTTTGCCTTTTAATCCAGAGAACTGAGAGCATATTTATGAGCGATGCCAATACATCTTGCCAAAGCCTGATTCTGATGTTAAATATTCAGGCCCACACATTGCTGCGTGGTTTCCATTCAGCCAAATACTTCCTAAGACATTGAAGGAAATCTCCAGGACAGGCGTGTGATTTGGTAAGTCACTGTCAGGGTGGTCACCTGCGTTCTGGTTCGTCCTGACAGGTTTCCCTATCCAGGGTTCATTGGCTCTGAGGTAGTTACTGAAAAGAGCATCTGTAATCAACAGCTGTGTCCTGATGTTTTGCCAATCTACGTTCATAAAACATGATGTTTGGTAACGTTATTTCGAACGCGGTTTGCTTTTATCTTTTCAACACCAAAAGTCCCCACTTCTGTATTTTCCTTCATCCAAGAATTTCTAAATAGTTTGAGGGCATTAATTATGCCATACAAAATCCGCTCACAGTAATTATTGATGTTACTATTTCCTAATCACGGATAATACCAACAAATCCACTTTCTCTCTTGGACTGCACGGATGCTACCTAGAAACGTCTGCTGCTTGTTGACGAACAAAGAACTCTTAAATAGGGCAGTGTCTGTGGCTCAGTGAACGGGGCACCGGCCCCATATACTGAGGGTGTCGGGTTCAAACCTGGCCCCAGCCAAATTGCCGGGCCTTGTGGCGGGCGCCTATAGTCCCAGCTACTTGGGAGGCTGAGGCAAGAGAATCGCCTAAGCCCAAGAGCTGGAAGTTGCTGTGAGCTGTGACACCACTGCACTCTACTGAGGGCAACAAAGTGAGACTCTGTCTCTTAAAAAAAAGAACTCTTAAATGTAGATTAGAGAACCTTCCCCATTGGGCCTTTTGCTTTTAACATTAAATTTTCCTGCTGGGTTTCTTTTTTCTAAAATGCTTCTTCTGTCTCAAGGACAGACTTTGCCCCTTTGAGTAGGAATTCTTTGAGTACCTCCAGTTCTTGATCAATTTCAGAGCTGCTAGGAAATTCAACTTCTGTGTGCTGGTCATTGCAGGAAACACAAAGAAGCTCCGTGCAATCTTTACTTTCCAGAAGCTTGTGATTGCTGAGGGAGCTCAAACGCACAGCACCAAGTCGGAATAAGCCTGGTGTCCCATGACGGGGCCAAAAGGAAACAGAGAGTGGCCTAGGAAAGGACACACAGGACAGCGGGAGGTGACTGAAGCAGACGGAGATTCTGGTGAGCTGAAAGTTCAAGTCTTTGTTTTACTCACAAGCATAATGAGAAACGTTGGAAAACCCTAAGGAGGTGATACGTGCTCCAAGGGAAGGACGGAGAAGAAAACGCTGAGGGGGCCAGCTGTTCCTCCTCCTTCCTGGGGACCAAATGGGCATCTGGGAATTTAGATTACAAAAAAAAAAAAAAAAAAAAAAAAGGAATGCATTTCGGACAGCAAGACTTACTAAATAAATAATGGAAGAGGTTACAGAAGGAAACGATGAACCTGCGAGTATCTTTTTTTTTTTTTTTTTTTTTTTGGAGTAAGAGCCTCAAGCTGTCACTCTGGATAGAGTGCTGTGGCATCACAGCTCATAGCAACCTCCAATTTCTGGGCTCAAAAGAGTCTCTTGCCTCCGCCTCCCAAGTAGCAGGGACTACAGGCACCCACCACAACGCCCGGCCATTTTTGGTTGCAGCCCATCATCAGGCTGGATTTGAACCTGCCAGCTCAAGTGTACGTGGCTGGCGCCTCAGCCCGTTGAGCCACAGGCGCTGAGCCACCTGTGATTGTCTTTAAACCTGGGATATATTGTCAGCAACCTAAGGAATGAAATGAGGAGTGGCGCCCTCTAGCCTCGTACGAAGCACACAGCATCGGGGTCCTGCAACTGGACAAAGGCTCCTGGGATACATCAGTGTAGGGTTCTCTCTCTAGCGATGGAGGGCCACAGCGAGCCTCCTCTGACTCGCAGCTTATGCGTGTGGGGGGACCAGCAAAGAGGGAAGCTCAGGCTAGAGTCTGAGAAGCACGGTTTGCCTTCCACGTGACATGAGCCTACAACCTTAGATTCACCCTGAAAATCTTAACCGTGAGGCCAGGCACAGTGGCTCACACCTATGATTCCCCAGCACTCTGGGAGGCCGAGGCAGGTGGATCGCTTGAGCTCAGGAGTTCTAGACCAGCCTGTGCCAGAGCGAGTCCCTCTCTCTAAAATATAGAAAAAATAGCCGGGCATTGTGGCAGATGCTTGTAGTCCCAGCTACTCGGGAGACTGAGGCAGGAGGATTGCTTGAGCCCAAGAGTTTGAGGTTGCTGTGTGCTGTGATGGCATTCTACCAAGGGTGACAAAGTAAGACTATCTAAAAAAAAAAAAAAGTTAATCCACAAACTCAAGTTTGGTATCACAAGATGTCTCACTTCTCTGGATTAGGATCCTTTTTAGGCCATAGGTTTATTCATTCAACATTCAATGCGTATTTAATCTGAGGAGGTAGGGACAGAGCGTAGCTGCAAAGCAGAGTCACTCCCCTGGGGCAGATGGGCTTGTGAATGGTTAATTACATGCTGGAGGGACAAATGTTAGTACACATGATCTTAGCCAAAAGGCCGAGAAGCGATATGGGACAAATGTTAGGATAGAGGGAAGCCCAGATGGCGGACACTGACCCAGAGTGGCCCACGGAAGGATCACGGACAGATACCAGATTGAACGTGGTAGGGAACAGGCAGCTGATGGACAAGGAGAAAGCCTTCTTCCTACATAATGGGCAAGGCGTGATCACAGGCATTCCATGTCACAACAAAAGAGGGTCATGAGAAAAACCTAAGCAAAGGAGAATTGGCTAGAGTTCTTTTTGCCTTCTAGTGCCAAACTTGCTTTTTAAAATATTTAAGAAAGACCTTCAGCCTGGGTTAGTGCATCTGTCATAGGAATGTGTGTTTGCTGGCTCCCTGGAACAATGTGCTAGACATGGAATTCAAATGCCCTTTCATTTACCAATGGCTACAAAGACCTGCAATCAACCCGGGTCATCTTACCTAAACAAACTCACCAAATCTAGGGATAGATGTCTAAACAGAAACTGTGATTAATTTGATCATTGTTTTCTTCCCCCATAAACACTCACTCTTTATTCATGACATATATTCTCACAGGTATATATACACATTTATATATACAATCCATCAATCAAAAAAAAAAAAAAGAGAGAAAACTTGTCACATTGAATGTATGATTTGACAAGCTAAAAATCAAGCTTCACCATGAAGTGAAAAGAAGCTTAATGGATTTTTAAAATTCTCCGGTTATATATCAGCTCAAACTAAAAACACTCAAAGATAATTAAGTTGCTTTTTTTTTTTTTAAGTTCATCACCCATGGAGGCTTTCTCAGAATTGTACGGAGCAATTTATCCTCTTATCTTTTGTCACTGTTGCTAAAAGTTTGGCTAATACCAAATACGGATAAGGTCTCCGGAGGGGCCCCCCCAAACCCAGTAATTTTGCCAAGTTATATGAATATAATTATAGAAGAAAAGAAGAGAAATGTTAACGTATGTATAGTAAAAATATATATTTTGAGAAATCTACAAGTCCCTGTTTCATCTCTGCACAAGAGGGCTACATGGTCCTTCTGCCCTCCCTTCCCCAAGGTGCGGGACAGAGACGCTATTGTCACATAGCATCTGCACAGGTCTGCCCTCCACATCCAGAGTCCTGAACCCAAACCCCAACTTCCCTGAGCCTTCCCAGTGATTCCCCCCCCCTTCCCCTTTCCCCACCTCGTTGTTGCCCTTCTGCGGCATTTACTAAGAGACAGAGATGTTTTTGGACAGGCAATTGCTGTTGTAACACAACCTCCTCAAGGGTTAAGTGTAAATGAATCAGAAACATGTGGCTTAAATTTCCCGCAAAATTGAATTCACATGGGCTCCAATATAAACGGGAAAAACAGTGTCTTCCAGAACGTGTCTTGAGTTTTTGAAAACTCCAAGTGCTGGGAAAATGGTTTAGGTATTCATTTAACTTTTAACGATGGCCGGAATCATCTGTCCATAACACTGTAAAACTTCACTCTATTAAATAATGTGTCATGCTCAGAGAAAATGGCATCTGTGAAGATTAAACGCCCACCTTGGCAATTTTGTAAAAAGCTCCCACGGAAGGGGTTGAGGATGGGACGCTAAATGCTCCAAGCAAATAACAGAGACAAGTGATTCCTACCCGCCACGGGACCTGCAGGTGTGTTCCGGGATCTTGTGAAAAATGCAGAGCAGTCTGGGGCTGAGATTCTGCAGTGACAAGCTCACAAGTGATGCTGGCCCTGCTGGCTCACAGCCATATTTTGAGTAGCTGGAACTTAGACCCCCAGCCAGGCTGCATGTCACAACTCACTATACAAGTCAGCATATATACCCGGTTATATACCTCTGAGACTCGTATTTGTTTGATGACCAAAAAAAAAAAGGCAAAATTACATAAATGGGAATTAAAATATCCTGCTGAAAAGGTATAGATAATTGCTGTGAAATTTACATAACAATATCCACTGATTAGAAGTAATGAGTAATGTATTCATTATTACATATGAACAATGAGAAAACAAATAAGAAATGGTAAATATTCATCACTCCCAGCTCTGCTACCACTTTACGCCCCACTCCAATGGGGAATCCTTTCATAAAATTTTCCAAATCACTTCAGACATCAAAGACATCGCCTGTTTTGAATTCTTGTTTACCACATGACTAATTAGCCAGAAATCGTCTGATCTTGTTGCAGGCATTAATTCTGCACACATGGATGCCTTGTTTTCACAACTAGATCCGAATCTTGGAGAGGGTGTGGACTTTCTTCCCTCTTCCTGAAAACCCCAAAGTCCCTGAAATTGCCTTCTGCGATGACAATGAAATCAACTGCACGTCCCGTGTAACCAGACAGAGTCCTGGCAGAACTTAGCTTGCAGTTTTTCAAGGCCATGCAAACAGCCAAACCCACGTTCACTGTGTTAAGATTCATGATGTTCAGGTTGTAATAAATCCAGTTCTGTTTATCAATGGGGGTCAAGGGCGGAGGGCTGGGAATGACTTTGGAGGTGGATATGGAAACATCCCACGTTCTGAGAACATATTCATTGCTTATCCACAGGCTTGATGAAAGAATTGTAACTTCCTTTCTTCCCGAGGGGTTGAATGGGCCCATTTTTCATATATGCAACTTTACAGGAATCTTGTTAAGATGAAGAATGCTATCATTTGCCTCTTGCATAACCTAAAGTACAGAAGCACTAACTTTTTAACGCATACCACACGCATACACCACAAGGGCAAAGCTAGGGAAAGTGTTTATCAAACCCTCTACCTTCCAAACCATCATTCTCACTTTTTTTCCTGCAGGTTTTGGCTGGGGCCAGGTTTGAACCCACCACCTCCGGTATATGGGGCCCCCTGAGCCACAGGCGCGCCCTATCATTCTCATTTTCTAACAGGACCAAACAGACTGGACTGCCTCTCTAACGGCAGGTCATCCTCAATTCACGAGGAAGCCACACGGTCACGGTCCTTAACTTTCACATCCAAGCCCCCGGGCAAGCAAAAACACCAAGGGTTCTCTCCTCACAGGCCAACAGAGAAGATGAACAGGTTGACACAGCCTCTGGGATCGTAGCTATTGTCTCCTATCCCCATTTATGGTTTTTCTGCAGCTGAAGTCCCATGGCTAGGAGCCCCTATCACCAAGGGAGCTTGCACCTCAACTCCCCTGCACGCTCTGCCCTCCCCCGCAAGGATGGGAAACATTTCCTCCGATCTGCATGTCACACAATGGCTGGTTGTGAGAGTCCTGTCCCATGCGCCGGCTGCATGGGTTGATCATCAGAGCGCAGGACCAGGAAGGTCACCCAGCGTAATAATGCTTCTTTCAGAAAATGCACTCCAGCTTACCCAGGGCCAACCAGAAACAGCAGAGCTGCCCAGAAACAGGTTTTGAATGATAGGCATCCTATAAAAGTTAGCAACTCTGGGCTTTAGCACTGTCCTAGGCTGAGTTTCAAGAGAGTGCAGGTTTTTTTTTCCTCCTCATTAGATTTTACCAAGAAACCTGCAATCTACACAGGACAGTAAGATGGACAGGTGAATGCAAGAGGTGTTACAGAATGGTATTAAAGTACAGGAAATGTCTGAGCCAGACCTTGAAGGTTAGGAAAAGTGGGTAAAGAGAAGGGAACAGCATTCCGGATTGGGGATGGGGAGTGATGAAACTATTGGTGCTATTGGTCCACCTGTCTGGTTGGTGTCAAAGGGACAACGTCAGCTAAAAATTTAGGTTGTGGATGATGTAAAGAAATCATCAAACAAGCAGCTTGGCTTCTGTCCTACAGGACATGAATATTTTTTGAACCATGTTTCTGAGACTCCTATGAGGTATCTCAATAGTCTCAAAGACTAATATTAAGAATAAATCAATGTCATAGCTTTGACCTTAAAAATCAATTTACACTCGTACAAATACAATTGTTTTCATCAGCTTTATATACTACGGTGCTATATATGACTTTAACTGAAGGGGGAAAAAGAATTACACTAATAAAGGAGAACTGCTTTTTGAGCTATCACAGAAGAGAACAGTATTAGTTCATTTAAAGCATTTTTATGTATAATACATTCACTTCAAAATTAATTTAAAATTCATTGTATTTTTAAAACAATATAAATGCTTCCTTTGACACTAGAAGTTCCTCATATCTAGAATGGAGAAGCGAATACTAACATCATTATTAATTATATCAATCTGGCTGTCTCTTGTTATATGACGAGAACTAATTAAATCAGAGCATGTAGCATTATGGGATTTAAGTGCACATGGTAAAAAAGAATTGCTTAGCGTTCTGCAATCATACGCCTTTATATACACAAAATCCACATTAACTTCATGGAGAGTTAAGCGTCGAGCAGGGCCGGTAGATAATGTGCTTTTGTCCTTGATGACTTTAAAGAAAGATATTAATTTCAGTTTCACAGCTCATTCAGAAAATTGCCTTGATAACTTGGGAAAACCCTGTTTATGTTTTGTGTGTGTGTGTGTCTGAACCAGAAGAAACCATGCCAGCCATAAAGGAAATTAAAAATAAACTTAAATATGCTTTCATATGCCAATGTAGGGACCCCAGAGACTGGGTCATAAGCTTGCACATTTAAATTGTCTACATGAATTTTTTGATTCAAAAAGTGTACTAAGCAATTTCATCATCGCAATTACATAGAGTAAAATATATTTTCACCTGGGGAAAAATGTTTTCCTGAGGCAAGCAATAGGATATTTTATTAAGACATTAGAGTATCAAGACAATTTATAATAAACGAACATTCTGGATTTTAAGAAGCCTAATAAAGCCACAACTTTCTCTCCTTTAGAAGAAAATACAGAGTGATTAAATAATATAGGAGATATAGGAAAGGGAGTTTAAACAATCATTTTTATGGGATGATTGAGAATTGTAAAGTAAAATTATATTAACAACCTAAGTGTTAAATTCCCAACATGTCAGTTTGTTCAAGTCCCCACATACTGCTGAACGGAACAGGTGTTTAAGTTTCTACATTACCTACATTTCCTCAAACTTCTTCCTCTTACAATCAAGACAATTTTCAGATGGTGACTTCAGTCACTGGGCGTTCCTCTTACACCGTTTGAGAATGACCCACAGACAGGTAAAACTAGTAGGCAATTCAAATGTTTGGCAAATACGCTTCTTTGAAACCTCACTTCTTTTTGGATTAAAAGTCATCATTCCAATTGGACGTGATTGTACAATTATGTGGCATTATGAAAAAGGAGGCTATTACCAGGCTGCTAAAATTACTAGGTCTTGACTGCATGCGGGCTTTCTTCCTTGATTTATTAGAGCCAAGAAAATGAAGACTGAATCACTTTAATTCCAATAATAATTAATAATAATAATGTCCTGTGATCAAATGACAGCCGCAGACTTCTAAGCCAACAGGATGCAAAACAAGGGACGTTAACTCTCACTAATATGTTATTAAGGAAAACCAAAGTATCGATGAAATGGGGGCAGGGCAGAAGCACACAGGAGATTAAAGCCATCGATGCGCTTGTTAGCAGAAAATCCACTTGTTTATTGAGAGACAGCCTCAATTAGCTGATGGTGGAAGTGGATAATTTGTTTATTGTTTCCACTTTGAGGAAAGGTTTTCTTACGTATTTCCAACCAAAATAATGGCCCCAATGGTGTTCGCTTTGTCTCTGGGGCAGCCCCTGCCACCTGCACCCTTCCCCACAATCCCCACTCTCTGATCCCAGGCTCGCCAGTCATTCTCCCTGACACCATCAGAGGAAGCCTGGACTTGTGGGGTAAGGGACTGAGGTGTTGCAAAGGCTGGTGCAATCAGATCAGAGAATGACTGCAACTCAAAACAAAACAAAAGAAAAAGACAGTGTGCAAAGGGGTAAGGGAGCCCTGCTATGGAGACGGACATCAGCCAAGGCCAAATCCCTCAATGACAAAGCCACTGAACTCACAGGGCTTTCCTCCGTTACAAGATCATCAAGGGAAGCAGTTTGCAATTGTGCACAATCAAGGTGGCTTTTCTCTTTAAAAATCCTTCCTTGGGAGGAGTGGAGTGTGTGTGCATGTGTGCGCTGGTTTTTATTGGATAATTTCCCCTGTTATTGAAGAAACGTTTTCTTACTACTATTTTGCTTTGGCTATAAATGTTCTCATTTTAAAATTTAAGGCTAATATATACAGGTATGCTTAAGGCAAGGAAGAGCAAAAAGATGTGGAGTATTTTAAAAATACATGAAATGTTTCAAATTGCACCATAGCCCAGCAGATGTGGAGGGTAGCGGCAGGAAACAGCACACAGCAGGCTGCTCCGACCTGGGTCTCTCCCATCCCCTCCCCACGCAGCTCCGGTGCTATTATCTTTCTGTTGGGAGAAACCACCTCCGAGTTTTCATTCATGATCTGATGGAATAGAAGATTAGATAAATATCCCCCCAATCAGTTTGACAAGTATTCATCAACCAGATTTCAAAATGTTTAAGAAAGAAACCCTCTACCTTAGACAAAGTAATTAAAATAAAAAAGGCATCCCTCTCTTCTCTCTGATTTGGTCTGCTCACTGGGTTGCCAGCTTTTAAGTCTGACCTTTCCTTGATACCCACTTATTGTCCCCAAACCTCAACCCACTGGGCAATTAGGGCCTAAGACCCTCCTTCTGACTGCCTCTTGTTAGCAGAATCCATGATCAATGCACTCCCTTGAAAGGGCAGGAGGCCCAGGCCAGTTGGGGAACATCACAGCTGCTTTAAAGACGGGTGTCTGTGAACCGCTCACATCCGCCCTCCCAGTTACCAGAGTGACACCAGAGAGTGGGGTCCTCACTTGGCTTGGCCCTTTTCCACTTAATCTGCTACACACCGTGTTCCTTTTCTCTGCTGGGGACTTCCAGCCCTTTCTCATTGTAATTTCTTCAAACGCTTGCTTCTGATCTTATAAAGTTGTTAACCCACATTCCCATTATTCAAAAACATAATCTAAAGTATCAGATCAATGTCTGCGGAAGCATTCTCTACTGACTTGCTATTAAAAAAAAATAATAATGTATACAGCAAAGTTTTATGGCTGAGAAAAGTGACCTAAGTAGACCAATACATTTTTGGCTGCAAATTTCTGAAAAATCGTGCATTTATAGAGGGGATAAAAAGATGCATTGGGAAAAAGCTGGACCCTCTCTAATAAATGAACGAGGACACCAATCAATGTGCCTCTGACATAATTACCTACAGCAAAGTTGGTTTCCCTGAATCATAAATCCAAGTTCAGAAAGTGGAAATCCTAAGCTTTCAGCAGCAAAAAGGAGAGATGAATTTGGGACAAGATGTTCCAGGGAAAAAGTCAGCTTGGTCGACAGCCCACAGACCACAAAGACAGGGGTGCCAGCATTTTTTTTTTCTTTTTAAGGCAAGATAACGACTTTAAATGTCTGTGCAAAAAAAAAAAAAAACAAAAGAAAGAAAGAAAGAAAAATCTGTGAAGTCTAATGTGCTTCACAAGCACCGACCTGTATTGGAAAAATTTCTCTTATGGAAAAAGAGGGATGGCTGGGCGGCGGCTCAGACCTCTAATCCTGGCACTCTGGGAGGCCGAGGTGGGAGGATCACTTGAGCTCAGGAGTTCCAGACCAGCTTGAGCAAGAGCAAGATCTTGTCTCTAATAAAAACAGAAAAATCAGCTGGGTGTGGTAGTGTCTACCTGCAGTCCCAGCTATTTGGGAGGCTGAGGCAGAAGGATCACTTGAGTCCAGGAGTTTGAGGTTGCAGTGAGCTGTGATGATGTCCCTGTACTCTATCCAGTGTGACACATCAAAACCCTGTCTCAAAACAAACACACAGATAAGAAAGTCAACCTTATGGGTCCTCCTCAAACTATTCTACTAAATTATTTGGAATCATGGTGGGAAATAGCCAGGCCATACCTCCACTTAAATACCTAAATTTATCCTCAAGACGCTGTGCCTTTCAGCTGATGGGCTGGGATTTACAAAGGGATGGACATTTGCCAACTTCAAAAGAGAAAGTCTCCTGGTCGAATGAGGGGGAAACATAATTTGTTGATTACAAATAGAAGCATTTTAACTTCCCATGCTTTTGCATAGTGGTCAGCTAACAGAATTGCTTCCACAATTCTAACAAGAACCTTGTATATTATCATGACTATCTTTTGCCGAGGATGGAATTGAGGTTCAAAGAAAATAAATAACTTGTTTAGGATGGGATAGGAAGCAAGAATTAGACCGGATGTGAGGTTGACTAATGGCTGATGGCCTTTACAAGTTTACCCGCCCTCCAGGTGAACAGGCTGACCTCACTCAAACACGTCACCTTCCACAGGAACTGAGGAAAGGGAAAGGCAAGCAAGGGGGGGGTGCATCAAAATGGGGAGAAAAGATGTCAACATTTCTCCTTGCTCCTCTAACAGAGAAATAACACATAGGGAATTCATTTATTGCAAGCACGTACACGCGAAGTTTAGAGACTGTATTTTAAACTTGATTGCAGGTCACAGAGGCCCTAAGTGGGGGTTATCTGTAAATAGCATGAGGATCTGGAAAGATAGCCCTCTGGTGCAACATTTCGGCTGTGTGAATGCTGCCCCTTCTCAAAATATGCGTGGATAAACTGCCACTCTTCAACACAGCAAAGCCTTTGACTGCAGACAGCATGAAGCAGGGAGAATGGTTTCTATCACCGTGGTAACATGAGATACCTGAGGGTTTCAGCGGAGGAAAAACAAAGCTTCATATAAATCAACTCAAAATGTAAGCACACCACTTAAGCATTAACCAAGGTAATTATAGAAAAATAGTCCAGAAGATCTCTGTAACAATCTGAGATAAATAAATGTCCCTTCGCAGAAAAAGAAACTCAGAACTCATTTTGCTCATAACCTAACTTGACTTTCCCCACATAACTCATACCAAACACCATATGCTTGGTTATATCTGCCCGAAATGAAATTATCTAATTCTAACCCAGTGAACCGGCATACAACATTCAGGCTTACGAAAGCAGAAGACTAAATCCAAGGTAAAAAGCAATTAAAACAATCACAGATTGTGGCTAGAACTTTTTATTGATACAGGACAGCACTTTCTGAGGCAGGGAGAGGAACGGGAGAGGCTGGTTCTTGGTGTCTGTGGGGAACAGAGTCTCGAGTGGGGTGAGATGCCATTCTGCCGAAGCAACATGGTCAGGAGGGCTCTCTAAAGAGAAGGGAGTTGAGCCCTAAAGGGCATAAAGAACCTCTATATTATGAGAAGGCAGAATTGCAGAGAGAAGACGCAGTGAGTGCAAAGGCCTTGGGGCAACAATAAATGCACTTGTGGAACAGAAGAAAAGCCTAAGTGGCTGAGGCATCATTGGCAAGGAGAAGAGGTCCAGCTTCTTCCTTGGTAAACTGCTCTAGAAACCCTACGTGTTATTTCTTTCCCATCTTCTGAACTCTTTAGAATTGGAAGGGGGGTAAGCTAAGTAATCCAAAATTATTACCTAGGCCCCTACACATTTTTTGGTTACTAGGGCGACAACTAACCTAGCTACTTCTTACTAGCTGTGTGACTTGAGGGGGAGCTCTTCCACCTCTCCGAGCCTCCGTGTCCAGTGCCCAGTTACCACCATCTTGATCGGGTGAACTGGTAAGACAGCTGTTGTACTGGTAAGACACCTGGCGCCCACTAGGGTGCACAGCATTACTGCTGACACAACACAAATATTCTTGGCTTGTAACACCAGCACCTCTTAAGGAGAACTTCTCTAGCGGATTTTATTTTAACAGGTCATTCATTTCTTGAGGTACTTGGACAGCCAACGTGCCAAGACCAGTGATGGCAGGATCGGACCAGTCAGAAACACGGACCAGCCAACTCTAAAGTCTTAACTCCTCGTTCAGTTCACAAAAGTTTGGTTAGTATCTCACCAGTCCAAAATACCTATCTGTATAATGTCCATTTTCCAAGTTAAAAAAAATATTCATTTGCTGCAACTCACAGGGACATTTATATTGCGATTTAGTCTCAGAATTTCGCACATAAAGTGCTGTAGAAGAAATGAATGACAAATTCATAAAGGATACTTTCAAAAGGCAAACACAACCAAAGGTGTCACATCACCATAATTGGCAACTGTTTCTCCATAAGTTTTTAGTAGATAAAAACAAACTTTTCTACTATGTACGAATTTTCTTTATTTCCTTAGAAATCAGTTAACATTAGAAGTCCACTACTCATGCCAGCAACAGGTAACCGGTCACTTTGGGAACCTGCTGACATGTGGTGACATCTGATTGCTCTGAAACATCATCATGAAGGAAGTTCCTGTAGGAAACAATGGGTTTAACCTCTATGCAAATGACTCTCTCTACTTTCAGAGATTGCTACTGACAGTGCGTTTGAAGCCCCCAATAAAGGCGTGCCTCCAAATTTTACCAGCAACATTCTTCCAAAGGCAGCGTTAAGAATGGAAGGAAAAAGAGCTTCACAATTGGAAACAGGGCCCATCCTCAGAGACCGCCCAATTTATCGCATTAAGGTCAGCTAAATGTGTCAGATAAGAATTTGGTGAATTTACTTTGGCTGACATTGGTCTACTTCTGAGTATACACGGCTGATGAAGAGCCAGATGTTTTCAATCTGTAAAGTGTAACACTGCTGCACAGCAGAACCAGCTGGCAACGGCCTGGACAGAAAGTGTGTGTCCTGCTGGGAAGAAGGGTCGTCGGAGCCCCAGCCTGACAGCACTGGCATCATCCTCCTCTTTTTCCCTCAAGTTCAAAAATACTTGAAAGAAATCTATCCCAAATAGGTCTCTCTCTATATATACTAGTTAACTTTAATGTAACATAAAAATGATTAACTTAAAAAGGTATTTAACCATGTCATCTGACTTATGCTAAAGTAGAGACGCATGCAATAAAGCATCTCAGGAAGACACATACTGTTATTTCCCATAACTTGGAAAGAGCTAGACTGAAGCTGGCTTTTGTACTAATTTATAAAGGATTATGGTGCAAATTAGTTGGTTTTTGTAATATCTAAAACAATGGGAATCCATTCAAGGATACAACTGCTACAACCAACCTTTAGGTACTTCAAAAGTAACCCAACATCAGTTCCCCTGTGATACTGGCCAAAAGATCAGGAACAAATCTTATCTGTTTGGTAAAAGCAAACACCCTCAGTACCACCAACAAGCAGCATTTTGTTGTTCTAGCATCAAACTACTTTTTATTTATTTAGAGTCTCATACTCTATTGCCCTAGGTAGAGTGCCATGGCGTCACAGCTCATAGCAACCTCAAATTCTTGGGCTCAATTGATCTCTTTCTCAGCCTCCCAAGTAGCTGGGACTACAGGAACCTGCCACAGTGCCCAGCTAGTTTTTCTATTTTTAGTACAGATAGGGTCTGGCTCTTGCTCAGGCTGGTCTCAAACTGAGCTGAAACAATCCACTCACCTCAGCCTCCCCAAAGGCTAGGATTATAGGAGTGAGCCAACATGCCTAGTTCAAACTATATTTCTAAAACAAAGAAAACAAAACAAAAAACCTTAGGAATCCCAACAGTCCTTTAACCTGATTGGCCAGAATTAATCAGATGCAATTATACATGTAAATAGGTTCTCTTATGCCAGGTCATTATAATCCTCCATGCATAGAATGTCTTTCTCATCAAAAATTCAAATACATACAGTAATGTTTATTGGTACATGACATCAACACTGCTAAAACATTTCAATTACCCTAACATCTATGTCAGATAAGCAGACTGAGGAAATGAAAATGCTTTCATGATGTGGAGAGAGAGTAAAGAAAGTATCACGGAGCTACCAGACCATGAGCAAAGAATTGCTGTTCTCATAGATAAGTCCTCAAGGATAACTCCAATGCTAACAAGGAACAAGAACTAAAAAACTCATATTTGTCTAATCAAGTCATGATGGAGGGAATATATCAATGCATGAACGGATCTTGAAATTAACTATTAAAACAGCGACAGAAATACTGATTTCCAGAACATTCCATCTGCTACGTGTCTTTGCAATGCTGGGGACAGATGAATGGAAGCATAGATCTTTGCTCTGGTGTTTCAGACCAAGCACAAGCAGAGTTTGAAAATTAAGAGGTGACTCTAGGTCATGGCAAAGGCCTACAATCACGGGGCAGAGACTACATCTTGATTGACAGATCTTCATGCATCCTCATTATTTCACGTGGTCTGATCAACATTCTACCTTGCCTGTTCTCTCTCATAAAAATTCTACTTCACTTCTTCAGCTCCCAAGCCTGCACTGTTCTCTAACTCACATAGACACTCTGACAAGAATCACTGCCTCTCCTTCATGATCAGGTACCAATGGTTCAGAGGGGGTTTAGAGAATTAACTAATGTTTGCAAAGTGTTTGAAGATCCACAAGCTTACGGGTATTATATAAATGCAAATTCTTAGCATTATTTTCCAATGGGGCAGACTGCCCAGAGCACTTATTCAACCCTTATAAGAAAACCAAAGTCTCTTAAACTAGGTCTTCCTCTGTTGAAGGGATTGTCGATTTTACGACCCGGCTCAGCAAGGCCTGCACATCATCCTGTGTTCCAGCAAGGCCTTTGGACTTTTTTTTTCCCTCCCTCAAGGAGCTATTTTTGTACCCTTGGTTCTTATGCTCAAAGCCTGCAAAAGAGATCAGAACCAACTGTGAAAAACAAATCCCGTCTCCAGCGAGGAGCCTCACATCTCATTTTCTCATCTTCTGGAGGAGATAAGGCAGAGGTCTTGACTTTTTAGAAAGTTCACCGTGTCCCTTGGCGGGACCCTAGGAGGCCCTGGGCAAATTCCACTTTGAGTGATTTCCTTCTGCTCCCCTCCAGCTCTGCCCCTGCTCCAGTTGCCTGGAGTATTTATTGCCACTTCCTGCCTGTGAATGTTTTGCAGTCCTCCTCTGAGTTTGTCTAAACAAATGCTGTGTTTCACCTGTCAGAGCCCCGTCCTCTGAAGTAAGGGAGGCCAGGAAATCCAACACCAGGGCTATCACTTTTAGGACCCCCGGTTTATTTTGTTATGTAGATTGGATGAGCTTTTCCTACATCCTTTCTGCCTTTACTGCCATTATTTTCACTCTAAACCTAGAAGAACAGCTGGGAGGTTATGTGAGCAGCATCCTGGGTCCTGATCTGCAAATATCTTTGGCAACTTTCACTAGCCCTTGACAATCGCATTCCTTTGTTCTAAAGAACACCGTCTTTCATAGCCTCTCATTAGGGTTATGCAATGTTTAGAGCCAGTTGATTTGTCATAAAGATCTCCAAATGTTCTTCCGAGGAGAAAAAGGGTTGGCATTGGTCTTCGTGTAAATAAAAAACAGAAAAAGACAAAGGAAAAGGAAAAAGAAGAAGAAATCTTTGAAAGTAACTCCTTCATTTACTGGGTATTTATGGAATTATTACAAGCAACTCAGACGTGACAATCACCTTTGAGAAATCTTTTTACCATTATGTTTCAGCTTCGGGACATGTAAGTGACTTCAGTAGGAAGATGTCGGGGCTGGCAGTGACTACGCCTCCTACTTAGGGCTTAATTTCTGAACAAGACATCATGGAGAAAGGAACATGCATAGGCCCCTGTGGGCAGCCAGTAAGAAGGGATAATAAAATCACATAAGTAAAGTAACTCCTTATATATTACGTTACATATACACATATGTAATATATACTATACACAATATATACTATATATACTATAGGTTATATTGTGGGGTTTCTAAAGTTTAAAACATGCTTTAATATCTTGCCTCGTTTAATTCTCATGGCAATCCCATGGGTTAAGTATTATATTCATTTTATGGATAGTCAAACTCTGCTTCCGAGGAGTTGAGTGACATGTCCAAGGCCACACAGCCAGTGCTTGGCCTGAACTTGGGCCCAGGGAGCGGTCATGACTTAACTCAAACGACAGACGATGATGAGAAAGGCGTGAGAGAAGAGAGGAACAGAGGAGGGAATGTTCGCACAACCAGGCAGAGAAACAGAGGAAAGAATGTTTACACAACCAGGCACCTTCCTGGAAACCAGCTGCCCTGCAGTGCCGGCCAGTCAGAAAAGTCTCAGAATGGAGCACGGCTTTGTGGATGCACCTTACACCACGAGCTGTCCCCTAACTGACCCTCAATGTCTCCTCACCCCTGGAATGTCCCAGGGACCTCTTGGCCACCTCTCTCTGAGAGAGCCGTTATGCGAGACGTCATTGTAGCCAGTCACGGATTTTAAGTCTTACGGCTTCCCAGTTTCCGTCTGATGTGCCCAGAGGGAGCCAGTGTTTCCAGGGAAGAATGAGTGGAAAAGAAAGAGGGAACATAAGCAGCGGCCCCCTCAGAGGCCCAGTAAGATGCCAGTCCTGTGCCTGGCAGCCTCTCTCGGCTCCTCCCTGGACCCAAAGGGCCCAGAGTCCACCCACGCCCTCCAGCTGCCCCGGTGTCAGCACCTCTCTCCTCCCTCCTGATGGCTCAGGTCTCCCCTCTCCACCCAGCCCTTCTTCTCAACAAGACTGCGGCTTCCTAAGGGCAGAGGCTGAACTTCATCTTGGCTTTCTCTGCCCTGCTAGTTCCAAGCTAGACATTCTGAAAATGCCTACTGAAAATTCCCAAGTCAGAATCCCTCTCTCCTCTCTCCCACCACTTAATTGATAGTAGGAACTCCATTCCAGGCCCGAGAACATTACCTTCTGGAGACCTCACACTGGACCAGCTGTTATCAATGAGCTGGAGTTTCAGTGTATCACTGTGTGAAGCTGGGTCCCAGCTTTGGGGGTCCCAGGAGTGTACATGGGTAGAAAGTGAAGACAGGCCTTGAATGCTGCTGGATGCCCTGACGTGTCAGCCTTAGACAAGCAACCGTAGCAGCAAGAGACACAGTACTGGGCAGGAAGCGTATCACAACGCTGCCGTGCAATGCTGTGGAAGGGGCCACACCGTGACAATTCATGGAACTGTCCTTTAAATTTTCCATCTGTTATAATCATGTCTAGAAGTCCCGGACCAAGGCCCGTACATTCCTGTGCCCTCCACAAGTACAACAAAAACAGATGCTGGGGAAGCTCCGCTTTGGAACTAGGGCAGGCTCATTCCTACTGGTGATTATTTTCTCACAGGGGCGGGGGTGGGAAGAAAAAGAACAAAACCACAACATTCAGCAAGACCTTGCCTAAAAGGGCAAAATAACAAATCCCACGCCGGAAAGCATTAGCCCAAGGAAGCCACAAAGCATCTTCAACTACAGCAACAATTTGGGGAATCACATAATATGAACGCAGGCCCTGAAAAGCTTTACACCTTAACCTCCTTCCTTTCTGTGATTCTGGTCTCCTCGTGTTTTTTTGTTGTTGTTGTTGTTGCAGTTTTGGCCAGGGCTGGGTTTGAACTCGCCACCCTGGGTATATGGGGCCAGCACCCTTCTCACTGAGCCACAGACACCACCCAGGGTAGATGGACTCACACCAACATTAGCAAATTGTTTTCCAAATGAATGGGAATTAGTAACATGTTCTTTCTTTTTTCCAGGGCAATGTTAATTACACTGTCCAAAGGAAAGTCACAGGGCTTGTTTCTGAGGTATTCCATTAAACAACCCTAAAACAACTTAGTCAATCAAAGATGCGTAATATATTCGCTCTCCACCATGGCAATGAAAAACTTCCTGTTGCCCTTGCCACAGTGGGACAAGTTTGCCCCCCTGGCAAATACAGTTGAGAAAGTAATATGGAGTTGCAGATAATTAAAGTGCTTGCGACCACGTGCCAATTGATTTTTCCTCTTGTAAAGGTAGCTCAATTGAAATGTTTGGAATAAATCATGCCTTGGAATTATCTTCTGAACTAAGAGCTGAGAGCACATTGATTAATAATTATTTGCACTAACAGACTCAACTAAGGCAATACCATCAATTACCTCAAAAATTGGCTCAGATCAATCACAATGGTATCAGCTGAGTTTGAAGATTCGTTGTCTTTTGTTTAGTATTTTTTTTTTTTTTTAAAGAGAGATCAACCAACGAAGAGGCAAGGTTCTTGAATGCAGCCCTAAGAAAGCCAACACTCTGGCCTGGTTAGAAGGATGGGGGATTTCTTCTGAGTGTTGTGCAAACCTACTGGACCTTTCCAATGAGGAAGGAGTCTCCTACGCTCCCACTGAGTGGAGGTCTCTATGGTACACAAGTGTTCTCCACATATGATATGGAGTCCAAGAAGGTGCTGCTGTTAAAACACAAAGACAAGCTGGGCCAGAAGGGGATGGCCCCGGAGGCACATAGCCAGGGAGGCAAGTACGTCAAAGTTTTTCGAATACAGATGCATGCGTGTATGTGGCCACGACTCATCTACAGAACAGCAATAAGAACACTCAGAAAATACGTCCGCGTGGTTTATTTATGTGAATGGATGTGATTTTAAATAAAAACACCACTTTCAAGTGTTTAAGAGTTTGGGGCTTAATCATCTTATATTCATCTGGTAACTCAAAGCATCACTATTTTTGTTTATTTTTACTTTATTTTTTCACTCTTTTGTCCTGCAGTTGAGTGCCGGGGCATCATCATAGCTCACGGGAACCTCCGATTCTCGGGTTCAAGTGATCCTCTTGCCTCAGACTCCTGAGGAGACTACAGGCAGCCACCACAACTGGCGAATCCTAGCACTCTGGGGGCGCTGAGGGGGGCAGATTGCTTAAGCTCAGGAATTCAAGACCAGCCTGAGCAAGAGTGAGACCCTGTCTCTACTGAAAACATCACTATGTGGGGGCAACAATGTCCAGTTCTGATTTCCCAACTCCCAGGAGATGCATCACTGTCGGGCCCTGTGGACATAGGAAGGTGAGGATCTGAGCATGGCACGCCTGCCCCCCCCAAATTCTACCACCTGGTGTGAGGGCCTCTCTAGTCAGTTCCCTGTGTGCAAAGTGTGGTTTTTGGACCCCTGGGGGCCTCCCAGATCCTACTGGAGGATCCACGAGGTCTATGAAGTATTTGATGTTGGCTGGGCGCAGAGGCTCATGCCTGTAATCCTAGCACGTGGGTGGACTGCCTGAGCTCACGGGTTAGAGACGAGCCTGAGTCAGAGCGAGACCCTAAAACGTAGCCAGGCCCCTGTAGTCCCAGCCACTTGGGAGGCTGAGGCAAGAGAATCACTTGAGCCCAAGAGTTTGAGGTTGCTGTGAGCTAAGTTGCCATGGCCCTCTACCAAGGGTGACAGAGTGAGACTGTCTCTGCTAGTATTCGATGTTAATACTAAGACGTTTGTCTCCTTCCCTGGACTAATGCTTACACTCAGAGGGCACAGGCCGTGGGGGAAGGAGGGAGGCACAGCGGTGGTGATTTGGCACAACTCAAGGCGGCACGCCTCCCCAGACAGTATTGGTGGTGATTGCCTTCTCCTCCTCCAAGCACTTGAAGAAAAATAAATGCCAGTTTCACTCAGGCATGCCCCGGTTGAAGTAGTAAGCATTTTGGCAAATCTTGACCCAAGGTAAGCATCTTTTTTTTTTTTTTTGCAGTTTTTGGCCAGGGCTGGGTTTGAACCTGCCACCTCCAGCATATGGGGCCGGCGCCCTACTCCTTTGAGTCACAGGTGCCACCTGAGCCTCCTTCTTTATTCTTATTTTCTTCTTGTTCTTCGTGTGCACTACATGAATGTGTTGTTGGACAATTCATGAAAGAGGTAACCTGTGGTCAGCACCTGCAGAGGCCATGTGGTTCAGGCATCTTGTGGATTATGCTGGTGAATTCTAGAAACTGTGTCTTCCTGGGAGTGTGGTGAATGGTGAGATTGAGGCAAATGGCCACAGGCTTAGAAAACGTTTTGTCTGAATGGTGGGAAGAGGTGAGCAGGTTTAGCCAGAGGAAGAGCAGGTGGAGAGTGTGAGTGCCAGCATGGAACATCTCCAGCTGCAGCGGCTCCTGCCTGAGCTGGCGGGATGGGACTGGTTCTGTTGCGATGCTAATTAGCACAGAGGTATTGGGATGCTGGAAAAGAACTTGCTACTACTGGCATGAAGTGAAGATGCCATTTCCCCCAGAAAGAATGGCCCTGGGAAAATGGGAAGTAAAACGTCTAGGCCAGTGATTTTCAACCGATGATGTGCCGTGCTAGGATCTTAGGTGTGCCTTGAAGATTTTTAAAGATCATTAATTAGGCTCGGCGCCTATGTAAACCTGAGCTGGCAGGTTCAAATCCAGTCTGGGCTCGCCAACCAACAATGACGGCTGCAACCCAAACAAAAATAGCCGGGCGTTGTGGCGGGCGCCTGTAGCCCCAGCTACTTGGGAGGCAGAGGCAGGAGACTCGCTTGAGCCCAGGAATTGGAGGTTGCTGTGAGCTGTGATGCCACAGCGCTCTATCCAGGGTGACAGCTTGAGGCTCTGTCTCAAAA